>JAQIWN010001687.1:0-19145 GCA_034699025.1 Entomobrya cf. arborea Gr-Col-00668
GCATGGAAAGATTTCGAATGTTATAATTTAAGCTTCTTAATTGGACAGGCCAAACGGAAATGTTTTACACACGAAAAAACAAAAGTGGGATATTGACACTTGTCAGTGGCGGCAGCTATTTTAACTGAGCAACAACAAACTTCCTTTTTCATTTTAATTCATTGGGTCACGAATGCAGGTACAGGTTTCGCAGCTAACCTTACGGCAGCCAAGCCAATTACAAGTGACAATAACACTTTAATATATCAAAGCAATGCTATTCAATTTGAAAGATCTAACCTTGCCATGCCGCTACATTGCATATTACATTCACCAAAAGCGTCACTCATAAATTCATGATCAGTTACTTGGTATAGGTCCATTAATATCCACTAATTAGTTGTAAGGGTACAAACATGTTTAGATGAAAAGTTATCTTGTACTAATCTCCTCACCAATATAGAAAACATTTTCATTCTTAACTAAAATGCTTTCTTAACTTGTAATTGGCTACTGTCAGATAGTTGTCATTTGATAAAATGAGGCACAATGAAACTTCAAAAGAATACTAATCATCATTTGTATTATATTACAAATATTCATAGATTCATCTCCAACTAGTTGAATATGTACATACATTATACATTGTTTGCTTCTTTACGACGATATGATGGTTTGTTCATTCTTTAAAATACCTGTACATCAATTAGTGAAACCTACCGACCAGTCAGTCAATCATAAAAATTCTTAATCAACTTGAAAAAGCCATTATTGATTTGTCCCATCGCATCGATCACCAATTATTTCTCTCACGCAGTTTGTATAATTTACTTTAGTAATTATGACTATAGGATTTCTCTTTGTCTGCTTGCTAGGTTTTAATAAAATGTTCCTTTAGTTTATAATTACTTGCAGGATATTTTGTATTTTCGTTTATTTTTTGAATTTATCTATTTATTAAATGAATTTAAAAAACCGAAAAAATGTATTTTACGTAATTCTGAGATAGCGTGTGTGTCTAATTACATATGAGTTCACTCACACATGTAACTTCCTCGTCAGAGCAAAAAAAGAAGTATGATGGAAGCATGACGGAAGACCAGTTAAATGTTGATGAGCTTGTGCAAGAGTTATTTCATTTCATAGATCGAAAACTAAGCACTCACAGTTGCATTCAAGGTTAATAGATATTGTTTTGCATGATAGTCTATCAAAATAATTTGACAAGATGAATTTTCGTTTATGTCGTGATTTTCGCAAGTATTGGCACATGGTTTTCATTTAACATAATATTATGCTCTGAATGTTCATCATGTTTAAAAACAAAATGTAATATATACACATTTAGCTTCTGGGTTCTCTGTTTTCGTTTTTAACGATACATGTTTTGTTTTCTTCATGTAGCAAGTCACCTAAAAGGTCATATTTCGATACAGGTATTTTTTCCCCTTCAAGGTATAAGCATGTGTCGGGGTGGAGTTGACTCCTGTTTGCTAATTTACTATCATTGTAATCGCAACGATAACTAGTTTATAGAGAAACGAGGCAAACATAAATGTTGTCGATTAATTTTGAGGATTTTATGAGGATACTTACCTGCCTCTGAGTTATACGTTGCATCATAGAACTGTCGTGTCGTAATCTCCACTGCAGCAATTCACAAAAACCGTAAGAATAGGACGAAATAATTATGCAAGATAACATATTTTTATTGTATTTTATCATTTTTGCGTATGCATGTCTTAATGTATTGATTGAACCTATAACTTACGAATCTCATTAGAATAACTCATGCTTGTGCAGCGAAAGATTTAGCAATCACATCAAATTTTGAGTTGATTCATAAAAGTATGGCTATTGGCTATACAATTTTTGAAAATACATATGTAGCCGTATGTAAAAAAAGATTTTGATCTACATGTAGAATGTAGACACACACACGTAACTCCTCTTTCCATCCAGAAATAATTTACGTGTGCGCGGCAAAAATTAAATAGAAAGAATTCAACAGAAACCGAATAGAATAAATCATGTAAAATGTTTTTACCAGTCAAATCACAGTACATAATATAATGCATGCATACGATATGAACAATAAAGAATTCTTGATTACTATCAAATGAACAAAATGAATTTGCACATTGAAAAGGCACGAAAAACCACATCTGCAAAGCAAATTTTCCTTTTTTAATTAGTGATTACGCATTTTTATTAAATAACGTTACTCTCTGAAGATGATGAAGCGGCACCACTCATTATTACATACAACAAACAAGACAATAGATATAACTTGCGTGTACAATCGTTCTTAGTCTTTACTTATTTATCAAGCTTTTGCAGTATACCGAAATGTCATTTGAATGAATTATGTTTTCTCGCAAGGTACAACAATAACTAACAATAAAGATAGATACTTTATCTTTTCTATTCTACTATTGATTTGTTTTTTATTTAAATATAATACTATCTATATCTCTACAAAGTGTGTGTATAATTCACAGTTCGATTATATTTTGTAAAAGTGCTTGGTCAATATATCAAGTCTGTTCTGTTGTAAATGTGGCACATTACATTTTCTTAGCTTTTCTTTGAAGAATACACTCATTCCTTGAATTATTTTTATTATTTTGTGTATAGACCAGATCAACTTCATTTGCATACTAAATGAAGAAATCTGTAAATGGAAAACTTTATTTTCATATATAACGTTTAGGGCTCACATATGCATAATACAAAGTGTGTATCCAAAACATAGACGTGAATCTATCTCGGTTAAATTGCGGAATATATAGATCTGTGAATTAGCCTACGCATTTATATGGAAGTTTCAAATTTAACAAACTGTGATCATTCAGTACAAATTATAAGTTGTAAGTCAGCTATACAATCTTTTATTACCATGTAATGTTCATTTTCTGGAATAAAAAGTTTTAGAAAGAAAAAGGAATGTCAGTCATCGAATGTTTTTGTTTTTGTGAAAATTATGGCTTAGAAAAGATTTATGATTTCAATAACCTTGTACTACCTGAATGTCTTTATAATACCTGCTTTTACAATGAAACAATAGTTTTGTTTTGAATTAAACTATAAACTAGAAAAATCGAAGCCCTATAATTTTGTGTGCGAAAATGAATTAGAAGCTTTCTACACATTGTCATTCGTGAACTTCGAAATTATGTGATAATAACAATGCGGCAATGCTAGTTGCTTAGTATTTTATGTTCTACTGATTTCGCGTTTTTGTTTGAAATCTAACAGCTTAACAACCCACTAACTTGAAGTTAGTTTGATCACACATACTAACACTATAATATGTCTATATTTACAGCTTGCTTAAATCTAAAACAAATATTGACAAAAAGAATATTTGCCGGGGCAAAATAAATGTACATAACATACTATGTAAGTTTATGTTTGAATATTACGCATATTTTGGTTTTGTAGGTAGTGTTTTTTTAGTTTGTAGCTTGTGGAGTGGGTTGAGGTTGAGTTGGCAATGGAGGGGTTGACGTCGCCTCACTCCCGCTGCCATTGTCATAGATGAAACTTTCAGCAACTCCGCCACGTCCATAGCCTACAATCACACAATTAAAGTGACATTTTATTAGTAAATCCTGTGCTTTAACAATGGTATTGGTTGCATGATTGGTATATGTAGGCAATATTCCATATCCCTGCGATCATACTCATTAAAGTTTATTAGTACGCTCTCGGCAACAAAAACACTTGACGCAAGCGTAGAAAAATGAAAGGAGTGAACTTCACCAACTTGATAGTAGTGAGTTGAACGTATGTAATTCAAAAATTGAAAAGTAGTTCGCTACGATTCATTTAAAAACTAAAATTACTGCATTCAAAAGTCAGCGACTGACATAAAAAGCATGCATGTAGTTTTATAGCACTGTGATTAGCGTGCCCAATTGTTGAGTAGTGTACTGTTTGTTGGTGTTCTAATGCTGTGTGTAGTAAGTCTAAAAACTTTCATTATAAAAACAAAAATATGTATTTTATGTATAACTATTCATAGAACTCCATAATTTTTTGGAGCCGTCTATAGTCTATACACTATAGTTCATTTGAGATTGGAGAGCTGACGTTAATCTAAATCGAGTCTATTCAAAATTGTTAGGTGTGTCCATTTTTGACCTTTGAAACCGCATGACAAAATGAAAATGAGCTGAGCTGAAGCACAACAAAATTGCTCAATTCTATTTTATAAACGATATTTTTGTAGGTGTATAGGACCCGAAGTCATTTAATTAAAGTAATTGTAAAACATTGAAATGCCACGGTAAATTAATGTTCGTTGAATAGACAATTAATTAAACAACCATATACATACTTTCATAAATTATGTGCATAAATAAATCGTTTATAATAATACTAGAGAGTTTTTATATCACAGCTTACCTGTAGGACCAAAAAGACAAGCGTAACATGGCTTGTGGCAGTATGGCTTCCCATCATGTTCTGCATGACCTCCTGGTGTCAAAGTTTTGTTGCACCGCTCACATCTTAAGCAAAAAGAGTGCCAGTCCTTTCCAAGGGAGGACTTTCTTTCAGCTAAAAATAATCATAAAAAACATTATGACAAAATACACATTTTAATATCAAATGGAAATACTACAAAACTACAAGGTTATCAAACAATTTATGCAGAAGCTTCAAAGAGGAGGTTGCATCTTAACATTGTCATTTATGAAAGAAATAGCCACAAGTTACATTACATCACCGTTTGTGATGCATTTGCATAATTTAATCTCTAATATGGTATTAAATAAATTATACTCGCTTCATAAAAAAAGTATTCGCGTAAGCATTTTTGCATTTTCCTGTTCCTTTTTCTACCTAATCAATTACCCGAATCACTGCGGTCATTTACGCCCAGCAGGTCGTACACATGTTTCATTACTGTCTGAAGATGTGTCTGAGCAAAAAAAGTGACCATCATTACAAAGCGATTGCATTTTATGACACTCTATAAACTTAAAAATATTTGTTGGCTATCAGCCTACAGAAGAACAAATGGCATAGCATGGAATGGAAGAGCGTTTCACAGAAATCTGACATTTAAAAAAAACCATTCATCACTCATGCAAGTATAAATTCATCTAGGTATAGCTTAAACTTGTAGGATAAAACTACCTTGCATTTTGCTTGGGTGCAATATCGTGAAGTGAAGTTAGAGTGTCAACTTGGCTGGATATTTTGGCTACGAACGTCGTGCATGACAAATTCCACCTAACAATCAAGCTTCATTAGGCTTCAGTTGAAACATTTTGGTAATCGTTGCTGCGAAAAAGACAGTATGAACATGTATTACCAAATCAAAAAGTCCTCCAGGCTCATAAAACTTCTTGTTTTATACTGGGTTCGAACATCCGGTCTAAATAATTTTTCGTTTTAGTAAATGACAGATAAATTGTTATAAATTTCGCCATTTCAAATTTTCCCCGAAATGCTCCACGTACAAAGTAACAAGGTCTTATGTTTAATAGTTTCTAAAACTATCATTAGAATGTTCACAATGAGTAAGCGCGGACATATTCATATGGGTGTACTTTCCTTTAAAAAACCATAATAGCCTTTACGGAATATTTACCTGTGAAACATAAAAGTGTATAAGAAGTAGGCAATTTTTAAGTTCATCTTCTCCTCTCCTTTTCCTCCAAAATATACGCCAACGCATTAATTTGCTTGTGTACAGTTCAACCACATGTTTTTTGAATTCTTATGGTAGTGTTAAAATACGATCTCTTTGTGCATTCAGCCTACAAAAACATAAATGTTAACAGGGTGGGTAATAAAGCATATGCCTCTTTATGCAGTAAAATAGCTCCACCAAGAACAAAAAATCTTGTGTTGACATTTGAAATAATGTGCGTAGTTTCACAACATCTTGAGTGGGAACGGTTTCAACAATTTTATGATTGAAATACTTTAGAATTGCTATCAAAATTAATACTTATGTAGGACTAAGGACTGGGCAGTCAAATTCATCGTCTCTCCTGCCACTAATATGTATGAACATTTTTTATAACTTCATGATTCATGAATGTATGTTTTGTTGCGTCATACGAAAATTATATTTATACACACCTTCTTAGAAAGAATCATAAGAAACTTTAAATTGAAACAGGAGATTGACCCCAGTATTTATTACACCAACATGAGCTTGTAATATATATAAAAGGTTGAAGGCATACAAAAATGTAAAATCATATATAAACAGTTTATGAATATGTTATGCATGTTTAATTTAAAGATTTATTTTGACACAGAACACGACTGCTCCATAATAAATGAATGATCAAGAATAATCAAGATCACCCAAAACAAATTTCTGGAATACATAAATTGATGCGTAATTATGTATTAAGTTGCAGGTATCATGGAAGACTGGAAAACGAAGCTTAAGATTCGTTCTTATAAAAGTAGTCACTGCACTTTGCTAGTGTGAAACCAATACCATGTCTTAGTTTACCATTCAAAAAAGTATCAATACAACCATAAATGATTGAATTACATTATAATTTATTGGCCGAATGTGAAAAGATTTACATTTATTTTAGAATGATAACTTAATTATGAAGCCAATTTCACAAGGACACAAAATTTGTTGCAAATATTAAAGTTTACTTACATAGCGTTTACACGAATTCTCAACTCTTTTTTGAGTTGGATTATTTTGATAAATTATTGTTCTGAAACATTTTTCTCTCACTCCACTTTTTGGACACATTTTATGAGGAATCGAGGAATTTAGCTAAATCGATTCCGCTAAATCCTGATTACTTTTGTGAAGCAAACATGTCATGTCATGCACACACATGTATGCATACTATTTTATTACAGTAAATGGAATCCATACTACTGCTTACAACAACTAGGTGTAGTAGCTTACGCAAGGAATTCTTGATAATTAAATTATGAAAGGTGGAGTGACACAAGTTTATTCGACATTAAAAATGTAAGTCTGTCATTCGGTCCAGTGGCTCGATAAAATAGAGTCTGCTGCGGCTATACCTTGTAACCTGGTTTGAGTTTTGTATGATTTAATGTAAGAGAACTTGTGTACGGAAGAAAAATTCGATCATAAAAAAGTTCTCCCGTTTGTCTCCAAAAAATCATTTTGAGTATCGAAGGTTTTTGATCGATATAAGAACATTATTTTGCGAAGATCTTTGCTCTATTCTAAATCAAACTTGAATCAGAATAATAATATTCTGGTACAGCATAATAGCTTCTGGACTGGAACTTCTTTTGTACTTTGCTTGCATCATCATGGTAAACGTGCTTGCTTTCATTTCGTTGAATACCATAGTTTGCTGACATTTTACTTATAATTGCTCAACGAACTCAGCAGTTTTTATTCTTACAATAAATATGTTCGACTTCTCCATAATCTTTTAATCTTATTAAAAAAGACAAACCTGTCGATTTAAATGTCAATCAAGCAAAGGGAAAATTCTGACAACTTTTTACGCAGTAGAGTTACAAGACGCTGAGGGCAATTATTTTTCCATGGATGAACTTCAAGAAACTTTAGCCTTTTCAAAGAAAATAGATTGTATGTATTCTTTGTCTGTACAAGAAAGCGAACCAATATGTTTGCTACTTAGACTGGAAACATTATAACATTTGACCTTACGTGACATTTCCCCAGTACGTTTCAGCATAAAATCTCTAGAAACATGCACTTAGAAAACTAAAGGTATCGAATTCAAAACTAGTTGTTTAATGGTTTCATTTCAGTAGAAAACTATGCGATGATGGAGAAAGAGAGATATGCAAATTAAAGCATAGCTTACATGTGGTAAAAGTTGGGAGATTACAAAATCTAGAACTTTTCAAGTTCAATTGCACATTTGTCTTTGCTATCGAGTTTGTAGATAATGAATTTTACGAGCAGCCTAGAAATGTCTAAATTCACAGAATTTCTGCATTTACCACATCCAAGTCAGCAAAAAAGAACAACATAATACGAAGTTCTTATCAAGTTACCAAGTATTCATTCATGTGAACAAAAGAGCATGGGAAATCAATGCACGAAAAAATACTTTTTACATAATGTGCAATATATGTCATCATCATCCTATCCTTTTAGGGAATTAATGGGGTGCGGAAAAAATGTATTGCTATTTCAGCGATGACAAACATCGTGCAAACGTTTTGCTCTCTAATCTATGCCTAGTGCAAACACACTTTAAAATACTGATGTCCTTGGGTGGACAGATTGATGATCATGATGACATAATGCTATGAAATATCCTATTTCACATTCATACTTTACGTGTTTACCAGCTCGCGAAAAAAACGCTAGAATTATGCTGGAGAAGACTGAAAATAATCGACACTTAACCTAATCCCCCTATATTAAGATGTACATGACAGCTAATCCTTGTCATGTTATGAAGGGCATAAAATATTCCTATTAAATAATTTTAGTCATGTTTTTTGGGCTGGATCGGATTATGCCAAAGAATGTGAAAAAGTATTTTATTGCTCTTTTATTATATGACCAAGGAAAGAGATGGGGCAAATAGGAATAATACAAATACAGAATACATAAAAAGCAACTGGAAAAGACATGAGCATCTGTATAATTTACAATATTTTTTTAATAAATCTGCTCTACTTACCAAAGTACACAGGCTTCTCGCATTTGGGACAGTTTGGCATTTTGGTTGATGAATCTGATGAGTTAATTCGTGCACTTCAATTTAAGAATTATTGCAGGTCACTGCACTTTAAAACTTCACAAAATATTCTCTTCAAACTATGTGGTCAATCCCAGGCACATCAGTCGGAGAGTGACCTGAAAAGAAAAATTGCAATGATTTTAATTTTATAATCTTACAGATTAAACTAACTTCTTTAAAGTTATTTTCTTAAATCTTTCAAGAGTGAAACGGTCACAAGCTTATTTCTTATAGTTTTAAGAGCTCAACTGCGCTGCACCAAGCTTTGGCAGATACTGGATTGAAATTATTTTATTCATGAGCACATGAACCAGAAGAGGCAGATGTGTAAAGAATGAAAGGGTGTATTATGTGTAGGTGGAGAGTTTTACTGCGGCAAACTAAAGAAAATTTTCAGGACTCGCTTTTCTGTTGTTGCTGCTGCTCTGATGATGAAGTTTGTTACAGATGTGTACCTTTTTTCTTCCAAGTAATCCTACTGTTATATACTGCGATTAGAAAAACGACTGAAATAAAATATGGATAACATGTTTTATGCTCTAGTGAGCGTCTAATATGTAGTTTTATCTCTGGAAAAATGTTTGCCTGTGTATTCACTCCAGTTTGTAATGTTATTGCCGTACATTCTGTGAATGACGGTTCTGGAAGATAACTTAAAGTAATGCAAATGCCATTAGCAAGTCCCAGTTTTTATATTGCATGCAACAATGACTTAGTATTCATTCAGCGTGTACCATGAAAAAATACACATATGTAGCACACATGTAATGTGCATGTCCTTCTCCTACCTCTTGTTGTGGTGATGATGAATATAATGATGATAATATAAGTGAGCCAAATGTACCAGTTATACGTGTTTTGAAAACAAGAGTATTAAGTGAGAATAATAAAAAATATATCTATGAACAATTCAGTTTGGTGTGAAAAAATAAAGAACAGTTTTTTTTCAGCAGCTGCTGTGTATGATATGATGATGCAGCAACAGGAACTCGGGAAGAAGATGAGTCCAGAACGAAAATGTGTGATCAAAACAGAATGGATGAAGACAAACATAAAAGGTGAATCAAGGTTATGCTTCATCGATTGATTCTAATGTTAGGCATAACACTTTGCTTTATTCTACTCGTATGCCTTGCACTGAAATTTATTTACAAACTCGGAAATACATCGTGGCATGGCATCACCCAATTTGTATATTTTTCGGGAACCAATTAATCGCGGAGACTAGCAAAAATGAATTTCAAACTTCAGTGAATTTAGACTGATATGGAATGATAAGGTAATCAAAAGTAGAGACAATTTTCTTTCTTCAAAACGATTTGATAAAATTTCCATAATTGTGATTTTACCATTCTAAGTACTAAATTGATGCAAATATATAGTATATATTATGATCATGGTTAGCCTTCAAATATTATTTTTTTTATCAATATGACTTTGAAATACTTGAATCTTGACACTAATCGTTGTTGTCATTTCTGTACTTCGAATCGAATGTACATATTTTTAACGTAAATCAACACTTAAAAAATCTACGTCTAACAATAATATACACACATGCAACATATATAGTTATATTATTTCGAGAATTCTTACCGTCAACGCGTTTTGAATCTCAATAGATATTTGTATCTTTATCAGTATAAAGCAGACACTGTTTTTAACGAATCACGTTTGTGTCAATCCTTTTAGAGCAATGTTGTCGTTAATAAACTTTATATTTTTTGGCAAATAAGCCGAAAAAATCTTTTTGCACCCAATTAAAATTACTTTAACACAACTCACAAGTGTTTTTCCTACGAATTTCTTTTACAGCTTGACTTACAGCAAAAACAGATTTCTACAACAAATCCACTGTGAAAAGGTATTCGTTTAGTTGCAATGTGTTTCCTTCAATTATTAGCGCTGTGTCGCAAGGAAATAATCTAGACGGAGACCGTTGACAAACTGACTTACTGAATATAGCAGTGAGCTCATCTGCATACTTTTTTATGTGTGTCCATGATTTTTAGGTACGTACCATTATTACATGAGAGAAGTTTGTGTATATCGACTTTAACATGAGGGGAGGGAAAGTAAGTAACAATCGTTTGCATGCAACAGGCTGGTTGAAGAAGGGAGAACATTCTTTTGCCTATATGCGTGTTTTGCTTTAGGCCATTAGAGTCATATATGACTTTGTCTATATAGTTGATAGTCACACCAGGGCTCTAGGTTGGTTTGGTACATGTGTTCACTATTGTATCGTTTTTGTACTTTTTTTCTTTTGAACAAACAAACGAAAATGCGTACTCATCGTCATCGTTCTCTAGAGATCTTTCATCGCTAATTTTAAGGACTTTCTGCTGGCAGACAAGACAGAGAAGTGTTCTATAATATTGAAAATGCATGCACTGACGACTGCTGAACCATCTGCGTGTGTGTGGTTTCGTTAAATAAAGTACATTTTACAAGGCATTGCTAATATAACAATATGATGGCAGAGAAGTAAATAGATTGAACATCTACTAATTTTCAGGATGTTATAATATATCTCTATCTCAGAACTTGTCCATTGTCGCTCGCTGCGCTGTTAGCAGACCCAACAATTGCCACCAAGCAAAGTAATAACAAGTTTCTCACTTTGATAATAACATCTTGAGAGATGAATGCATTTTATGTTCTTTATGTAATGAGCTGCGTAATAAAAATCTGTAATGAGGATCATAAGATGGTAATATAGTCGAGTAATGGGTTAAATGAATGAGTATATAGCATCATCATGCTGGGAGTGAATTTTGCAAATTGTCGTAAAAATACGATGTACTCCCATTTCATAAAAGTTTTATGACTAATTTTTGAAATTTATTTTGTGAAAAGGTAAAATGTGTCCAAAATAAGCAGAATTAGTTGAATTCAGAACAATCAAGATTTGCTTGGACAATACCAACCTCGAACTTTCGTCTTTTAGCAAAGCTTACGTGGTGAGCTTGAATTGGTACAGTAAGCAGAAAGTGTCCGTGCTGATGCATAACATATTGCCATTTTAATGACGTACGTGTGTCTAATCAAATTAACCGATTGAAGACATAAATATTTCATATGCAGAAGAGCTTTTAACCAGCATAACGTAAGTTAAAAGCTGGATTGGAATGTAGTGAAATATTTATTGTTACCGGTAAACTTGTATTCAACCCGTGTGCTTCGAGAAGTTAAATAAGTTTTCCTTAATAAAAAAACATAAATTGAGCATTTAAAAATATAGCGTAGCGTGTCTAGTATATATTCGCACGCCAAATATACAATTGATTGTTTTTACCAATTTGCATATACTCAACCGTATGTTAGTAGAATGAAACTAAAAGGTTACTTCTAACTCCACATGCAAGCCCATCTTTTTATTTGCTAAAACTTTTGTTTCATGGGTCTATAAAACCGGCATTATGAGAAAATTTTCCACGGCAAGAGGAAAATAAGCACCTATGTACTATACACATTTATGAATTGTTTTCAAGGTCAAATGAGATAAACTTATAAAATCCTAAATGACCACATAATACTTGTACGCTATCTATGAAAAATAATTCATATTCCAGACCAGAATCTCCATCATATGCATCTCATCTAACGAACAGGAAATATTCACTTTAGAGTACTTTGGCAAATCTGAAAAAAACACAATAATTTTTATAACTACTCTACTCCTAAATTTAAAAAAGAATGTTTACATACATGCACAAATATAGTTTACGTTGATCAAGCAAGTTTGTCTTGTGGTCAATCAATTAGCGGTCACTATGTTTTGACTTGTTACTCCATGCTTGCATGTCTATTCTATTGAAGATAGAAGTGCATAGTACATACGTTCCGTTGATGTCGATAAATTTAACTAGCAATTGTCACTGCTCTCAACACGCTCATTGTTATGAATCCACTACTGTGACTGGACACTACTAAATTAATTGGCATAGTGTGATAGTCCAGTCAGAATTATTAACTACTGTTGAATAAAGATTTTTGCATTTTTTACAGTTGAATTGAAGTTCTTTGGTTAATGTCCAGTTTAACAACGATGTCATAAAACAATGCAGTCATAAATTGATATGAAAGCTTATGATGGCGATGGTGATGCATTTTTTCCTACGCTCTGGTTTTGAAGCTCCAGTTGTAAGTATATTTTGGATTTAGATGGAAGAATGGCAACTGTTTTACATTTTTTCTCTTAACCCCATTGCACTCCATTACATTTCATTGAAATTAGCGTGATTTCATTCACATTGTTTTCATGTCAAAGATCGTCTTTATTTATTTTTTCAAATTTGCCCATGCCAGTAAAACAATTGAATAATTTGACTTTCTTTAATTGAGAACTACAAAACGAAGGACAATGAAATTTTAATGTTGTCTTTCGTAGACCATTGAATTTCGTATACATTGACGTTAGACACTACACATATAGATAATTTCCAATAGCCGTTTACGTCAATGGTGATATCACCCAAAAAGAAAAAAGGTTAATTAGGATATATACTACACGAAGGAGAAATCCAGACTATTTTCCACAGTAGTACATAGCGCATCAACAATTAATGCTGCAATTTCATGCGGGAAAAATCCTCGTAAACTGGATCCTCCGAATTCTTGCAGTTTGGGCCATCCATATCAATGGTATCCTGTCTGAAAGTTTCCACAGCGGCCTGGGAATCTTCCCGGATTAGCTTGTTTCCATCGGGTTTGGGATGCATAAGAATGAAAGGAAGTTCAGCAGTCAGCTCTCCTCCAAGCGCACCCAGATATAATTTTGCTTTCACCGTGTATGACACAATAATACCGAATGCGTCACGTTGATCGGGATTTGCCAGTCTGCAGAAAAAATACGCAGAATGTTTTGTACCCAATTACTGGACTATTAATTTTTTGTGGAACATGGATCGCTTACAATGTCGTGGAAGCCAAGTTGGTATCCTCTCGTTTGAGTTGACCGTCTAAAGCTACTCCACGTCGATCAAAGTTGCTGGTGAGCGTTGGTTGCAAGTACATTACCTTTTGCAAAGAACTTCCAGGATTAACTGGACAACCTTCCCTAATAGGATAAAGAATCCATACAAAGCAGCATGAGAGAAGATGTAATGCAATTAAAAACTCTATAAAAAATATGTCATTACAAGAAAACTTCTTTCTTACTGTGTTTCTAGAGAGGCTACGGTTGCTTTGTATTGTCCATTTGCAAAGATGCATACGTCAATGCACTGTTGGCACATCACTTTGATTTTCTTCACAGTTTTGTTACTGTTGTTTCTTACGGAAATGTTGACTGCAACCCTTTCACCGTGATGATATAGCTGGAAATTTAGTTTATCCATGCACAAATTGTTAATTACATGTATACAAACTGGGGAAAGAAAGTTAGCCATGCTTGATTTAAAAGTATCCTTTCCTCTGCCCTTATCATTTAATTTACCTGTTTATCTAAAGTAGCCTCTAGTTCCAGCTCTCCCGGGGACAACATAAAGTCTTTGCGAACGATAGTACACGGTTGTCTTCCTTCTTTTTGAGGGGCATACTGAATTTTGCGAATTCCAAGAGAAACCGTACTCCTACGAAAATATAGGTACATTAATATCATTTTGTTTGGTGTTATAGGAATGACCTTTTGTGTAGCACATCGTAAAAATACTTTACCTCTTATGAGTTCTATCACTTTCATTTTCTCCCACAAATGCCTTGAGAAAGTATTCTACACCACATGGCCTTCCTTGATCTTCTGGGCCAGGTTGAATTGTAACTGAAGATGGTGAATTCGGAGGCATTTTGAAGGTAAACGGGAATGAATTAGGCCCAAGTTTTTTCAAGAGCCTTTCTTGAAGTTTAGATGGCAGCCTGTCTTTTCCTGGTGGAGGATAAACTTGTTCGGATGCGAGAAACATATCCTTTTGGAATTTCAAGCCCATGACTTCGTCTTCCTCTCGCCCATAACGGAAGGAGCAAACCATTTGACAGAAGACTTTTCGATCTTTGAGGTAGTCTTGATCAATCACGACCACTCCATCTGTTTATTTTCAGGAGTTAAAATTAACAAACTGAGTTTGCTGCTTTAAAAAATTATTAAAAGTTTTGCAAACGTATAGCAATATGTTAATATTTATACAAAAACCCACCGACTGGCTCCACTCCAACGATGTGATCCACGAAATCACGTTTTCCCAAGTAAATGGTAATTTTTCCATTGGGAGATGTTTTCTTGAAAACTTTGAAAGAAACAACCATCTTGAAAAAAGTTAGTGTATAAACGAATAGCCAAAAATCACGGAGAAAATTTCTGAAATATAACACACGAATTGATTGAAGAGAGGAAAAGTTGATTGTGAATTTGAGCACCACCAAATCCCGAATAACACAAAGCTTCCATTATTTCCTGGTTTTATACTGTTGATGGTGGTCATGTATGAAATATGTAAGTCAATCGTTGAAAATAAGGGTAAGCATATTTACACTTTCTTTCTATCACCATCTCTGATTTGGTAGGGTTCTGGTTCTAGAACAAATATAATTTACCGACAGTAGTTCGTTGGGTTGATAAGTCATGATGCATGCATAACGATAACGGGTCGAATGTAAGTCGTCACAAGCCACATATTTACCCTGAAAGAAAATCCAATTAAATTCTTGACGTTTGATAAAGAAAATGCAACCCAGTGCCCAGTGGCTCTGCGTGACTCATCTTGCGCATCATATTTGAGATACCTGGAGGAACTTGATGTATTGTGAAACCAAATACGCACTAATGACATGAATATCGAAGATTATTGAAGAAAAAATGTCGTTAAAAGTACAATATATATTAATTTCATCATTCTCATACTCATACATGTACAATATGTAATTAGTTGGCTTCCTGTGGTCACGTGGAATTAAAATCTCCTTCATTTCATTTTACGTTGGCACAATATTTTCATTTGGTTCTGAATGGTAGTATCAAATTTTTCCCAAAAAAAGTAGTTCGTATAGTTCAAATAGTGTTCGTACACGTTAACAAATCTATCTGCCGGTTTCATGCCAAGACGAGTATAATTTAAAATTATATTTCACTCATCGATATGATATACAAACCAGTGTTGGTGGATCCTAACAAGTGCGCTAGGTCAATTTGAGGTGTCGAAAGCTCTTTACTCTTTACCTTGAAACATCAAACAATACTATAAGTTGAGAGATACCAATGAACTGAAAATTCACGTGAATTTTTTTGCTCGGACAAATTGGGCCAATGAAGGAAACATGGTTGTTTTAAATATTTCGTCAGTAAATTTGATTTTATTCTTATTTTCAGTATCTTAAAAGGGTTTTGACCTCACACAACCTATATAACCGTTACGTGGTACGTGGTTTACGATGAACCTGTTTGAAACCTCGAATGTCAGTTTCCAAGAAGTTTTACTATGAGAGACCGTTGGACTAAAGAAACCGAAGGATGATGAAATTAATAGACATAAAAACGTAGCTCAATTTATATTGTCTTTTTATTGAAGTTCTTCAACATTTAATGTCGTTTAGTCTAAATTAAATATTGTTTTTACAGACTTTCGGTTTCGTTTTGACATAATTATTACAATACCATGCTATTTTCGCACTTTTAACAGTGAATAAAACAACCTTCAATTTCGTAGGTGTATCTATCAATCATAATCAATGTATGACCTCTGAGAAAAATTGACAAAATCATCATTAATGAAAAGTTGATGCTTGTCAACTTTATTTTCAATGTATAAAACATATTTATGCTGGTCTTTAAATTTAGAATCACAAATTCATATATTTATATTCGTAAAAACATTATGCGAGATACTTTTTAAAATATAGGTATTTAAAATGCATTTTTTTCTATGCTACGAATGCATACTTTCGTCATTTTTCCACGTGGCAAAAGATGCCTTGTCGTAAGGGACTAGAAACTTTTTGTATTATATACATACAAACATAGGAAAAAGGTCAAGCTTAAAATTAAATTATGCTTTCAGTTTACTCCAACAGTCTGTGCTAAGCTAAATACAAGACGGATCATTGTTAAAAATTGTACTTTGTTATTGGCCTTATCATCGAAGTTTAATTAGTGTGTTGCTGCATTCTTGCTTTTAGATGAACAGGCTTCGGCTATGGTTCTCCCTGATATTCTTCCAAAACGGTTATCAATTGTTGTGCTGCTTGTATCCGATCGAGATCGAGTTTTCCACGGCTTGGATCCTTACACTGCAATAGTAAATATGGAAGTTTTGAAAGTTTATCCACATCTTCGGCTGGTATGGAGTGCAAAAGTCCTTGTGGATAGTCTACTGCTAATGCACCTGGGGCCAATAGTCCCTGTATAAAAAAAAATAAGTCAAAGTGTGAATTTTTAATTTTTAAATACCTTTTACCCAACTTTAGTATTATGAAAAAAAATTAAAAGATGACCTACAGCACAAATTGCATAATAATTATGATCGTTTCGAGGTTTGTTGCACAAGTCGTCCACTGAGAAACTGAAACATTCTTTCGTGTGTCTTCCTTGGTCGTCACATGCAGTTGATTTGGACACTGCCAACTCATCAGCATCTTTTGACGTACCTAAAATTAGTAGCACAACTTTGTTACGTATCTTAATTTAATTTTGTTTGTTAGTTAATTATTACTTTGTTGCATTGTGGGCATTTAAATAATATGATCTTACTTTTAACAAGAATTTCCTTATCGACAATAATAAGATTCTCCAAGTCTACCAGCTTTACTATATTAGTATTCTCAGTCACAGCAAAGTTGTCTGACTGTGGATCAGTTAGGTATAAAATAAATTTTGTAGGATTTTCGTAGAACATGTTCGCCATTTTCAATAGCTGAAGCGCCAGGTACGCTCGTAATTTAAATGGTTCGTCAACGTAAGAAGACAAGGATCTCCCAACATATTCCTCCACGACCAATCTTCCACATGCACCATAAAATACTGGAAAAGGCCATCCTTTAGCTGCAGAGAATGTCTAAATCAAATAATATAATGTTAGTTTAGTTATTTTAAATCTGAAACAATTATATGTTAAGCTGGCGAATTTATCAGTAGTACAAGTTCGTGAATTTGATTTTATACCTCTAGTATAAGTGGTTCTGGGTTGACAAGTATAGTAGTTAAAACATTTGCTAAAATAGTCGTTTTGTGCTGGCCTTTATTGAACTTTGAAGCTGCATCAATCAAAAAGTCCATTTTTTCATGAGAGGGGCAAAGTAATACATCTGACCCATTTCCGATTTTCTCTCCATGCAAAATGGGTTCCCCAGGGCGTAAGGTTGAATGATGTGAATATTCATTTATAAGGTACTGCACCGACTCTGACACCTCACAGTTATGGTCCTTACCATGTCTTTCACAAATTGTACGATCCAATGCATCCAGCTCATGATCATGTGCCAATTTCTTCAGAATAACCTGTACAATTTGAATACGTAAAATGGAAAAGGATAAGTATAAGAAACCAAACGTTCAACGAGTTTCGTACTCGTTTGACATTGTATAACCAATAAATATTATGATTTACCTTTCTTTGGCTGAATCCATCGTCCCATTGTCCATAAAATATGTTTTTTCTATTTACATATCTCGTCACTTTGTATTTCGTCCAGTCAACAAGTTTTATTTGTTTGGTGATTATCTGAGGGCACATTTTCACCCCGAAGCAAGCAGGACATTTTTCACGATCCGTCAACCGTTCCAAATCCAAAGTCAAGCTAAGTGGTGATGCCAATGAAGGACTCTGGGTGATTCCCCCCGTGGACATTAGAAACAGGACAAAGCCTGCCACTAATATGAAGGCAAGTAGGATCCATCGTTGTCGAGTTTTCATGTCATGAGGCTGCCGAACTCCTGCTGGATGGCGAAAATTGAATGAGGGTAATGTATTACAGCATCCACAAAAATGGTGCACCTCTTCCACGGAGGAGTAATTAGTGCTAGCACTTGGCTCCTTGAGTTCAAACATTAAAATGAGTTGTTCAAAGGAAACAAGGATTCTCAAAAATATGTATATTTTTGGCTCAGTGCCTGATCCTGATGAGTTGATTATATTATTTTACACACTTTACACACAGTTAGCATAAACATACGTTGTAAGTGTGCGAGGTTTCATGAGCTGTGATTTTGTACAAACATGTTTTGTAATCTCTTATCAATTCGTTTCACTGTTGAATGCGCTGATCATAATGACTCTTGCTTTGCATTGACTATGACATTTAACAGAACAGCTTGATGTACTTTTAATGGAAAAAGCCTGTTAAAAGTTTTGTCACTTAAATTATGAGTTCACAATCAATATTGTAAAAACTGGAAAAATGCCGTTAAATAGTTAATCAATTTAAGGAAACGACAAAACGGTAAATGCACCTCTATATTCTACATGAACTGTAATCTCAATCCTCGAAGGTAAAATCGTAAATGAAGACACCAAATATTGCATATCTTTTTTC
>JAQIWN010001688.1:0-19145 GCA_034699025.1 Entomobrya cf. arborea Gr-Col-00668
AAAAACACCTCCTTTAACTTGGGCACTTCTGGGTTAAAAAAGCCAGGACGGCGTCCCCAGTCGTATCTAACCGTTTTCAAATCCTGTTTGCAAGAAACGGGAGTTTTGCCGAGTTAATTTCCGAAGTCAAACAGTATTTTCGATCAAAGATTAAAAATGATATTGAACTATTTGAGCTCCAGTTCGATTCTATACCTTTCTACTAGATTTTCATTTGCCGTTGACTTATCCGATTATGCCATTATCTTGATTCATAAAGGAATGGATTTAAATCTTTTGTTACAGAAATTCCGTAATATATAAAAAAAAGTTCTTAAACCTTTGAAATCGTACGTATGCTCTATGCTATATGATAAATGGTATTTAGATAATTTTCTGAAAAACAATTCTATAGTAAGACTACATTTACTATGCTAGTAGAAACAAGCGCTAAAGCAAATTTAATCATAAATGACTGCAAAGCAAAGTAATCAAATCAAGTTGGAGAGAAATTTTGTTTCTCCAGTATTTTATATTTTGACATACCACAAAATTGTGACTTTTCCAAAATGTTACATAATCTTGACAAGTCACAAAATTAAATATAGAAGCATCTAACGTAATGCACGTATACAAAAACCTTACTGTTTATTAAATGAAGAGCCGTGTGGAGTACTTATTGTAATTCCATGCATTATTGTATTATCATCTTTTTCAAAATTTCCTTAGTTTTTCACAAGTGCGAGCATACTTTCCATCAAATTCTCCAGAATCATCTATACTGACTACTGACTTTATACTTCATTAGTATGAAATAATCTTGTTTTTCTATGACTGTTAGCTCGCCTGGTGGTCCAAAGGAATTTACAGCTAGATATCATGAATTCATTTCAGTCAAATGTGTGGTAGTGGTAAATAATGGCATTGGCTTTTAGTAGTAGCCAGCAGGTGTGCTATGCATAATGCAATGATGATGGAGACTCCAGTTTCTGGTTGATTTGCATTCATCAAAGGATTTCTTCCGACCTTGATTTTACTTTTAAAATAATTATTTCAGACAACATTTTCTTCTATGATCTATAACTTTTGTTTTCCATGTTATACATGTAAATAGGTTTAGGCAATATTTTGGCTACTCCTAATCTTTAGAACTACAATATTTACTTTATGCTCTCATCCACAATCCAAAATATAAGCTTACTGCCATTGCCAATGAAATGTATGTCATTCTATATGTAAAATGTGTAAGTTTCGTTTCATCTGCGAATAAGATTTTTCAATTAAATGATATATGTATAGTACATATTCTCCGGAGACGCAAGTGAATCATTTAGTTGCTCTGCTCTGCCAGTTTTCTTGTACAAAACACTCAGCCTAGCTTCGGTTGTAAATGTGTGCCGGTCTCACTCAGAAAACAATTTAAAAATGAATTGACTTTTGGTTTGATAAGAAAATTTCTTGAAGATCAAAAACAGCAAAATGTCTTTTGACAAGTGTGATTTGGATAAATCCTTGTTGTGTTATTGAGATCAAGTCATAGTCATGAGAGAAGTTGATCCGTCTGTCTGCTTTCTCAAGTGGATAATAGAGCACTAGTTCATCGGAATTGCTGAGGACTTGGTACGCTTGCGACGATGACTATGATAGTTTTGTGACATTCATGGTGGTCTTTTTTCTTACCTCATAACACTAAGGGTGTTATTTTCTTGTTGCTTTTCCAAGAGTTACTGAAGTAAGATTTTCTGTCATTCAAAAGTTCATTTTAGAGTTTACGTAAACAAGATCATTTTGATCTGCAACAGTGGGATTTTCTTGAGAAAAAATCTAAAATTAGGAAAAAGTGCATGGGAATGGGGAACTGGGGGAAGCTTTCTGTTAATTTCGAATTTTCCACTGAAGTCTCTAGCTGTCATTTCTGTACACTCTCATTCACGATTATTTCTCAGTTTATTATGTGCACATGCTTCCATGAAATAATGCTTTAAGTAGTATGCCCAAAAGACAAAAACAAAAAAAAAATTAAATTTTATCTATAGATAATTTCGGTAAAAAATATTTAAACAAACTTGATACCAAATACAACATCACTTATTCATTTCAATGCTGCGTTTATTCCATATTCCAACCCTTGTGACATTTGGCAGAGAAATGATGGATTACATAATTTTTCCCAGGTTCTTGCAAGGTCACTGGAGAAATCCATCTTGTTAAAAGTCATCACTTGTCAGTTACATGCTGCATGGGATTTTAAGCAAGCTTGCTCATAACCAAAGCTAAAGCAACAAAACTGATTTAGTAATTTCTTTGAACATTAAAATATTTTCCTGTAATTTGTAATACACGCAAAAGTCTGAGTTACAACTTGAAAGCAAACATTTGGGGGAAAATGCATATTAAGAACGACATAAGTAAAGCAGGCATTTTAAGGGCTATTCCATAAATGTTGAGTGTCCTCAACAGAGGGTTCCCTTGGGCTTCCAACTTAAAATCATCTCTCAAAGATTACCTTTGTTGCTGTTGTAAGAAAGGCTCATCATAAAACTTGTGAGTCGAATGAATGTTTTCCAATGTTTACATAGTTGCGTGTTCTTCTTTTCTTTGGCCGCACCGAGACGTTTCATTTTCATCGTCAATATAAAAGTTTTGACATGCTCCATGAGTTGCAAAAGGATTTATCAAATGAATGAAAAACACTGCGAGTTCGTCTTGCGTGAACTTGACTTTTAACAGCATCCCCGAAAGGAGTAACCTGAGTGGAGTTCAACAGCTAAAATATAAATACGGTATATTGCGGGCATAAATATATCCGTTACGCTGCATAAAGCATATTAAGCCACTTATTCACAAAATACAACAACCTTATTAAAAGTTTCATGCCAAAATGTCAATATGTTTATAAGATTTTGTCCTCTTGCCACTATACTTATAAAAATGATTATAAGATCCTTGTGCATTCAACAATGCACCATGGGCTTGCAAGCTCGTTACTCCAATTGACTGACATATGACTGTTGATGAGTGAGCGTTCATATTGAGCTCATGTTCAAAACAAGAGCAGGGAATCCTGAAAGAAATATGCGTATCGGTTTAGCATGATTTTCTTTTAGTGAAATATCCTTAAACTTAAAACTACTGCATTTCACATAACCTTAGAAGAAAAATGGTAAAACTACATAAAATTATCATTCTTCTTTACACTAAAACTTTCAACCCTAAGCTAAGCTTCATTATATTATTGCTGAATTGTATACTTACTTCTTCTCCTTATTTACCTATAACAAGACATTTCGATAGCAAGTTTAACATTCCTTTTAACCATATCCATAAGCCATCAAAAAATAAAAGTAGAAAAAATGCAGTGATGCGTGGAGGAGAAGGTTCGATGTTTTCATCCCGTTTATTTTTCTTTCAACGAGTGATATATGGGTTTCAAATTCCGGATGAATGTTGATAGGAACACTTCATATGGTTTCTCCCATTTCAATGTGTGGATCTTCCACAACATTTGTTATGCACGTAACATATAGACACAGTTTCCGTTCTTCTGGAAAAACGGTTGCAACATGTACAACCACCACCGTCAACATCCATGCTTTACTGACTCACTAATCTTTTAAAAAAATTGAGATTCTACTGATTGCTACCGTGGACGTATATTGCTTGTTCGTTTAGAGTTAATTTCATAAAGGACTTCAGCTACATAGTTTGAGTTTCCGATTAAATATACTTACTTTCATCAGTGAAATGTGTGCTATATATATGTATGTTATATTTTAAGGTTCCAAATTGCTAATTCCTTCGTACGTCTCTCCTCCGTCCTTCGTTCGTACCGCTTAAAGCCGACTGACTAGTAAGATTACAGCTTCGTCTGTGATGAGACGCGTAAGATTAAAGAGTCGGCCTTTCGTCGGGCCGGGTCATTTTATCAGGTACCACCAAAACATTTGGCATTGCGGTATTCTATGTTTATATGACAGATCAACATAACATACATACATATATTATGCCTTCTTTCCACCCGGTGGTGTAAAGTAAGTGATGTCGGAAGAATCTCTGGCTAGACTTTATTTTCAAAGAACTTTATTTTCAGTATTAACCATACTGATTATCGTATTTACAGTCACTCTGTTAAATGCGTTTTGTTACAGCAGTTGCCAGTTTTGTGGAAACGTAGGTTTCAACTTCAACAGTTGGTTACTTACATACTTGAATTGTATGGAAAACTCACAAGAGACAAAGTATTCATGCATGTAAAGCTAAAGGGAACGGTCATGCTACTGATGCGGCATTTTGGATATCTGCAACTGAACTCTTATTAGTTTCAAATGAGTGTAATCAGAAGTTACAATCAAAGCCGACATGCTTTCAGAAGAACGAAAATGCACGGTCATCTTACAATCAGCAGAGTGCAGACAATCCTAAAAGGTAAACAACATGTCGTAAGCATACAAAATGCAAATGGTCAACTTTTATTTATCCTATTTATTTTGCCATGCTTGTTTTAAACAAGATTATCGTCTCTACAAATCCTGTGAAAATGAGCTTTCAAAGAGCTACTGGGATTCACTTTTTTCCATGTCGTACACATTTTTACTTTCAAAGTTCTCCTCCTTCAACTGTTTGCTATGACGGTGGTCAATTTATGGTTGATAATTTTTTTTACACAAGTGTCACGAAAACCCAATTTTTAAAGATTTCATTTTTCTTGTAATAGGTAGTATGTCATGAGTCATGATCCTCTTTCTCCTTTAACCTTAATTTCGACATGTATAGTACCGCATTAAAATTCATACAGCAATTTTTTTTCAAAGCTGAAAACTTTTCTTTGTGTAAAAAGATTTTTAAAAATCTTTTATTCTCTAACAATTGATACCTTTATAAAGCTTACTTTTTGTTACTGTATTATCGTACTTGTTTTGTTAAGACTCTTGTCTCGTACTGCGTTTTTTATCTCAGATCATGTTCAGCTATCAGAGTTATTGCAGCGAAGAGAAGAGATTTTTTGTCGAGTTTAAATTTTCTTTTGTGCATGGATTCACCGATTTTACTTCTCAAGAGAAATGCATGTCTCAAGACTTTAAGATAAGTAAAACAATATACGCGGATAAAAAGACTTGCCGATGTGGGATAATAAAAATGAAGTATGATGATGCGGTAGTACAATTTTTTATACCTATATTTTTAGTTTGTTACATTTTAATACTTGTACCATTTTCCTGTTATCCACTTGAATAAACTGAAGACAACACGAATATTGTTCTTTTCATCTTTCTAAACTTCTGTATTGAATTGAATTGAAACTAAAAAAACATTAAAACGTGTACGCACCTGTACAGCCATTGCAGCATTAAAAGCACAACAGACAATGAAGTTGATGTCATGTCACATTGAACTTATTATCTTTCTTCCTTTTTTCATGTTCCATGCACGTTCAAAATAATATAAGCATAATATATTTCATAGGATTTCACAAATGCTCTTTGCTACTTGCAATAATACTACTTTATCTTTGGAATAGTGAATAGATATTGATATTCCATTCGTACATTTACAACTTCAGCATTTTACTGACAGCTATTTTAAATATGAAAAGACTCTTATATATCTAATGCGTCACTAAGCTCCTTTTGTAAATACCGATTTTGGTGGTAAACTCATCAGAGAGCTTCATCAAGAAGTCCATCTACCAAAGCAAAAGAATGCCGCTTTGGAATTCAACTTGTTATATTTTTCTCAAGAATTAAATTAGCGAAAGAGTACTCGAGATAATTCAGTTTAAACTTACGTAATACACATTATACATGGCAAATGCACTATTTTCTTCGTGAAATCTGAAAGATGAATGTGGTAGGTGGAGACAAGTGTGTGTACAAAGATATCTATGAAGTAAATGACTATTTAAATGTGGTTATCATCATAACAGAAACAATTTGTATGCAATTTTTTCATATAATATTTATTTTCAAACATTATACATAAAAAGCCGGTATAAAAAAATCACTTGCAGGAGATATGTATCTAAAGAGTTGAGAATGGAGTTTTGTTTTTACACAAGTTTTTAATAATCCATGGCTATAATTTTATGTCGGTCGGTGAGCAGTTGATGTTGATAAATTTTCTCTAAACTGAGCCGCAAAGCACCATAGCAAGCATACTTTCATTTCATATACCTACGACGCGACACGACTGTCGTCATTGTTTAGTGGATATTATTACTGCAACTATGATGGTCATAATTATTCCCGTAAAAGCTGGTTACATCACACACATGTGTGTTATTTCTGATGTATGTGCCGAAATGAGTTTTAATGGATGTAAAAAGTAGTCGGCTTATTGTAATCGTGAACTGTTGATGTCCACGACTCTCGACAGCAGACCTGCTGGTTCTTAGTGTATAACCTGCAATACTACAAACAATCATGATTAGAGATGAGTTGAGCCAGCTACAACTTCTCTACGGATTTTCCAATATTGAATTCCTGCATAAATGAAATTCGTAAATGAGACAGAAGACAGAAAAATACACGAAGTTAATTTTTGCTTTGTGCAGTCAGTAGACTGTGTGTTCACTTTGATAGGTTTGTAGTCTGTACACAACATAACAATAAATATAACCATCTAGTTGATAATGATTATGAATAGTTTTTCAGCATAAAAGAAATAAAAAGGTGGACGTGCTCAATTTTATTACTTTTTATGATTCGCTTTATCCTTTAGTCGGTAATGCTGGAAAACTTGAACTTATTATATCAGGAATATTAACTTCTTCACTGGATGCATAGGCCTTTTACCCAGCTTAGGTATATATTTTTACCCAATGCTCTTATATTGTGTACGTATTACATGTATTGAGCATTTCAAATGGACATTGCGTTTGCGTACATAGCAATATTTTTTACATTCTTTCACTGACAATCGGATTGAAAGGAAAATCACAGAGCTACAAGCTCAGCCGATCTCTTCACAATAACAGTAATAATATAATAATTACCTGCTCAAAAGCCGCACTCTTATACTCTGAAACATAATGTATGCTGAAAAAAAGAGATGAAAAATAAAAGAATGGGTTGTACGCACGTTTTGTACATGATTTTTTCTCGTATTTTTTCCCTCTGTACATTATAGGTATGTACACAATAATAAAAAGTCATGGTGTTTGATATTAACGAGTGGCACACAAAAAACTTTCTACACAAAATGTTTCATTGCATGTTATGCTGCTGATCGCAAAGGCTTACAGTATTACCGACCGGCACAGCTAACTACTACCACTACTGTTGCTGTCATGTTTTAATAATATTCATCATATCCAGTAGAGAAGCGGACAGTTCAAAAGGAATTTAATGTTCTTATCATATTGGTGATAAGAGGTCTATAAGAGTATAATATTATTATTATGATTGTTATGAGGAAAAAAAGTGGAATATATATCTCTGTGTGTTTTTTATATGCGCCTTTCTCGATTTTCCTCCAGAGAGAGAAAAAAGCGAAGAGATAGAATGAATTGTATAATGCGCTCTGGTCTTGCTCTCAAAGTTGAATTTTGATGATGATGAGGATGATACAGGCGTAGCGTAATTCTCTTGTCGGCAAAACTTCACAAAGAGGAAGACGAGACTCCTCTTCAGCAACAACACCGATATCAGCAGCGGCAGTAGAGGAACAGCCATCTCATCGCTCTCTTTAGTTGTATTATAGGTGAACGTAGAGATAGATAGATATAAATGTAATACATGTATGCAATGTCTTTAGTCAAGTTAACTTGGCTTCCACTACTGCCTGCAAAAGTGTTTAGTGTATTAAATGTTATATTCCCAATTTTATATTACCTATGCCATAATTTTTATACAGATGTATTAAAGGTAGACTTGTAGAGTGTATAGAGTCAAAGCAACTTTGAAAATCGTTTAAAACTCAAAAACAAGATATAATGAAGAAAATAGATGGGAATGTATGTACGTAATGTATCCCTATATTATATTCAAGAAGATCAGTCAGAGGAGAAGACATTGATCAGCGACAGCATCATATTATTATAAGCTGTATAAGCCTTTTACAGGAGTTTTGTAAAAGACAGGCGAAAAACCAAACCCAAACAAGAATAAAATTTTTCAAGAAAGTTATATAATAATATTATCTTCGTGGAGGCAGAAGATGAAGAGCAAGTTTAGAAGAAGAAGAAGCGACCAAGCCGCAAAAGTAATATGACGACGGACGCATTGTATCATTACAGCATATCAAGCATCATTGGTTTTGTACTCATCCTTTTATTTTTGTGTTCTTCTTCATTGTCTGACATCAATACTAAAACCTAGACAGATCTTTTTGAAAAAGATCGATGGATGCATATAGAAGTAGAAGCCGCGATAGTCGGTAAGTTAGCCTTGCTTGCAGAGAAAGAAAACAAAAAGAGGCACCTTTACTTTTACACGCATGAGGGGAAGAAGATAAAGTGTAATAATAATAATAAAGAAGAATAAAAAAAGTTTTTACTGGTTACAAATGGCCATTTCAAGTATTTTAGGGTTGTATAAAATAAAGAGAGAACCTGTACAACACTAACTGAACCGCACCGAAACTAATGAAAGGATTTTTTGACACATCATGTAAATCTTGTCGCTAAAGCCCCCTGATGTTATATTTTATACTAGTTAACGTTCCAAATTCATATATCCTATTTTTATGATGTGTGCCACTCGTTGACTTACTCATCTTTAAGAAATGTCTTCTCATTTTCTCAAGAAATTATAAAAATGCATAACAATGAAATTACCTGTATTAATTTTGCATGTAACGTTAAAATAACAATGAAAATGATGTTATGATAAAATACAAATTAATCACAGTTTATATATCATAAACATAATGCATCACTTTTCTTGTTCGGGTTTTCTCCATGTTGTACACCACTGTATCCTGATGATTAGGATAGATGCATTGTAATGTTACGCGGAGCTTTTTATCTTGGGCTGCTGCTGAAGAAGAATGTTTCTTTGGACCCGCATCGCATTATATGACTTGTAATAAGAGAGTGGTACCAGTGTTGCTGACCAGGGGTTGCCTCGTACCTTTTATTCTTCTTTTTTTCTTCTTGAAGGCCCCGACAAGATTTTCTTCTGAAGACTTGTTTAAGCCGGCATTGTCAAAGGGTCCAGTTCTTCCTCTTTTTTCTCTTCTACGTGTAATTCTCCCTTGTCTTCCATTTCTTCTCCGATTCACAGTTCTTTACAAGATACAAGAAAAAATTGACAAGATCTGTGTACAATGTATGCTAACAAAATTATATAATAGAAAAATAATGTATCAACATTGTGCGTGCATATTATCTACATGAAACGCAATGCTATGAAATAACCAAAGAAGAAAAAAGGTGGTCAGATTTGTGACCTTTTTCAAGTCAAAAGAGAAACAACACAGCGCAGCGCAAAGAGTAAAAATCCATCTCGTCTACTAATAAATACTTACCTTTACTACACATCCGTTAAAAAACTAAAGATTCAAGATTCTATATTACAAAACCAAGTAATCTCTTAAAAACTTTATTTGTAGAAGAGACAGGTGAGATGAGAGTGTTACAATGAAATAAAAATAATTTTTGGTTCATCATCACCAGCAACATTTTTATTCTTAGCCACTTGTTAGTAAGATTATTACGACTAACAGACCACCATTTTCTGACCCTTTTTTCCTCTAAGATGCCTATTATCACAAAAAAAGATCTGTTCTTTTACATCGTTCACCAAGAAAAAAAGATGCTTGGTATTTTCACCCCTTGCTACAAAAAAGTGCGGAACTATTTACTGCCTTGTAAGGATAAGGATAGTCAAAGTAAAATAATATGCCCGTGTAAAGGCAAAGAATATATATAAAATGTATGTATGAGTCTTTATTATATGTTCACAAGAAGTCAATATGCTTACAAGTATAGTTTTTTTATATAGGTTGTTAGGGTTCATACGCATGCATGTACCTAAATGTATGTAACTCGACATAATACCAACTACCAACCAACTTGATGTTGATGACGATGATGGCAATTCAAACTTTTATGCAGCACACAGCAAAATAGAATCTTTTTTCTTTTTCTTACCTTCTTCTTCTTCTTCAATACATTCTCCGAAGCCAAGTCACGACAAGGCAACGACCGTATACTTTAGTTAGTTACTTACTAACATATTATACTACTTTAGGGGTGGTTATTGTTGATGATGATCATGATCACGGTGGTGGTGTGGCAGTGCTGGTGGTGGTGAATACAGTCTTCACGTTCCTTTTATATCCATTCCTCACATATAACAACATATATGTACATACATATAATAAAGAAACTTTAATATGGTCATATACAACTATATGGAATGCACTCATAACAAAAACTAAGTAAAATATCCATCTTCACAGAAAGAACATTACATTATACCCATAGTTTGAAAATGTATGTATTTATATGGACGCAGCATATATTATCCAACAAGCAAACTCACAAAAAAAGACCTCCTGTCCAATTTTATGAACACGAAAAGCCTTCAGGGGTGGATTTGAAACGAATATAAAGAAAATGATAGTGATGATGATGCCCAGGTTTTTTCTCTCTTCATCTCCCTTATTCTACTTCACTCTCTCTGTCTTCATGTGTTTCATTTTTTTTCTTCGTTTCTTCTTCTCTACTTCACTGTATTCTATTTTTTTTTCATCTGTCTTACTGACGCTGACTGAGTGAGTAGGCAACATTGTACAACAAAGTTAAAAAATCGGAGCTTAAGAAATCTTTTTTAAATCACACTTCTTCATCTTTCTTTTACGCTACTAAATTATCCCTTCGTACACCATAATAGCTGTACATCAACCAAAAAAGTACTGCATTTTCCAGAGTCGAGTCTGAATATATGTTGTATACATGATACATTACATTTCTTCCCTTTACAACAAAATACATTTACCACAACACATGATCAACTTGACAGTAACATTTTCGGTAGTTAGTAAATGGAAGTACATTACAAAAATCGTGGAATTATTCCATTTCTCCAGCAGTTCTTTACACACCGACATAATATACATAGGTAAGAGATTGTTTATAGTTTGTAGATTGGCTAGAGAATGAAGTAGAGATAAAAAAAAGTTAAACTTATACATTGGCTCGTTCTACTTGCTTTTTATATTGGTATATTATTACGGCAAGTTATCTGACTGACACAGTGGAGGAACATTTCTTTACGAGGGTTTTCTTTCCTAATGATCCTCTGACGCTGGTCGGTAAATTTACATTACCTTATCATTATAGATGAAGCAACAACAATCAGAGAGAGAGAGAGTGAGGGAAAAAAATCCTTTGCATTTCGATGTGATACACCTTTTTTGTTTAATTCCATGATATTGCAAGAAGATGAGCATAGAATTGGAATGGAATATTACACAATATCAAGCTCTTTTAATACTACACCAAGTTCTATTCTCTATAATACTAGAGTATAGAACTTGTGTTTTTCGTTCTTTGTAGGTTGTCTTTCTATTTATCTATGAACCTCTACAGGCTACTTATAGCATAGGCATAAAAACTACACGATTGAATATCATGAAAATTAAGTTTGTTTTTGCTTGTCTTGGATTTAAAAAAAAAATTGTTTAAACGTTTATTAAAATCTACCCGATATTTATTTCATCTCCGTCATTCGGATACTTTAATATTTTCTGTTTTTCGTGAAGTAAAAAGGTTTCTTTATGTGGTACCATTTTCTTTACTAATGCCTTTGCTCAAGATTATTTTAGTTTTTAAGTATCATCATTGCATTGCCATTAAAAGTTGCTACCTGTACTAGAATGTGAGAGCTGGAGTATAGCTGATTTAGAGGAGCAACAAGCAAAAAGCCAACATAGGTGGCAGAAAACTTCTATGCACGACTATATTGTGTTTTAATAACCTATCTGGAATTACTTTTGCAGTACGCAACAACAATAAGGCGGACCATTTAATGCTTTTGGGGCAAAAGTTTTGGCGATTTTGCTGAACGAGAAAAAGCATTTTCATCATTGCTAAAATACATGCAATCCAGCGGTTTTGGAAGAGATGAAGTAATCCATATAAATTTTTCATGGAGGCTTGTGCATTACTCATTCAAGCTCGTGAGCAAAACTAAATTACTCAGAAAATGTAGGAAGATGCGTGACAGAAAAATAAAATTAGACATTACTCCCACTTCCAACATTGCCCTTGCATATTGCACACATTGTGCTGTTCAGTTGTACTAACACTTTCGTTTTTTGCTTTGCATATAGCTCCTCACTTTTTAAATTCACAAACCCTTCATTGGATTATCGTATTACCATTACCTTTTTCAAAAATGACACAATACATACTGTACTTTTTTATTGCTACTACAATAGTAAATAATGACGACCTCCCGAAACACTTGGTAAAATAGTTAATAAGTAAAAGGGAATATAGGGAAGTACATTCAACATTTGTGCATCATGTCAGTGCGTGCACAATTGAGAATCGCTTTTTTCTTCTTGCTTACAAATAAGTTCCAAGAGCGGCTCCGGCTCGCAGCAAGAGACTTTTAGCTAAAAGCTTGTGCTCTAACTTATAATGAAGTATTATGATTACCGATACAAAATACAAACGTGAAATGGTTTTGAATATGAAGTATATTCATTTTTATGCGTTATATGACTAAGAAACATCTACTGTAAACCTCCTATAACTACAGCTTTTTTCTAGAAAACTCAAACCTGGTAAACTAAGTTCAAGAAATGCTACATATTCTAACCAAACTTACTGCAGCTACACAACCCAAAAAAATATATTATTGATGTTTTGCTTGCAGCAGCGCAAGGTTCATTTTACAATACAATGTGTTTACGATTGCCATCAGCATGAAATACATTGATATTACTCAAGATGCATGTATTACGAATAAACTCTTATAAAAAATCTTTACTCCGTACAATTTCAAATCTTGTATATTTTTATGTGCGTTGCACCACCACCATCATCGCACAAGTAGCAATCGTAACTCGTAAGGTAAAAAGAAAGTAAAGTTGAAATCCAAACTAAACCATATCGTGCATGATGATTTGAAGCATGCAAGTCACTCGGGATAATAATGAGTAAAATACTTGCTATGTAGCATGTAACTACACAGGATATAATTCCAATGTACAATTGCTAACATAGACGGAAAAGAAGTTTTTGATATGTTATTCTGAAAAATTTCTTACACGTTAGTATATCTTCGATATATGTAGGTAATATATTTGTGCGTAACAATTAACGTAGTTTACAGAGAATAGTGCGTGCAAGCGGAAAGCACAGTAGGTATATGGACAATGGTACAATTGTACAGTGGTCTTTCTAAGTGCGTCTCTGTATCAGATCAGCATTACTTTGACTGCTTAAAATTTAACATTAAGTTAAATGGAAAAAATACATGTAGGTATAGACCTGGCATAAATTTTGTTGGAGTTAAAACGGAGGATAATGCTTTTTCTGATGCAAAGAAAATGATCATATAAGAATGAGCTGTTGTATTGTTGGATGTGTTTGTGATGATGCGATGCAGGGGTGTTTTTACTCGGTATAAAATGCAGTAAAGGTTTTGCCCATATCCTTATTCCTTCATACTGCATTGAATAGAATCAAGCGTATATATTATCCCCATAATATTATATTATCCTTTATGCCCTCTCCTCTGCTCTCGGAACGTACAGAAGAACAGAAGAGCCGCTTTTATGCTCCATTCCTTTTCTATGACTGAGCTGTTTGGTTGCTCTGATGCTTTTTGTTGCAACGATATTATTATGCTGAGTTGCCGTGTCTGGTTAAAGCAAACCAATATAGTATAGAGGAGCCATAACCCATCTAGGTCTTTTAACATGAGCGTTTGACTTCAAGCCAGTCTTTGACTTGACGTGAGTGAATGTGGTGGTCAGACAGAATGAGTGAAAGGGGGCTCTCGAACGCTCACACTACTTTGTTTTGCATACGCTTTCATCTACAACATAACTTGAGCAAAACACTTTTGTTATTATATTAAACTTGATTCAATAAGTGATTTTACAACAGGAATCAAAGAAAATCTACAGTTTTTTCGTGAAATAAAATCAAAAGGAAAACCAAGGAAAGTTTTTTTGTGTACAAAACCTGCAAACATTTTTCTAAGCAGAAAGAAACGAAAACGTGTAATTGCCAGAAAAAAGCAACAGTCTCAATGACGTTCTTTCAAGATCATTAAGTTCATGAAAGAGTTTTCTTGTTTCCTGTCAGAAGACGTTTTTTTGGCTTGTTAAAAATTTGATATATCTTTTTGTATTTTAATGATATTTCATAAATACATGTGCTGCACAAGTTTTACTTGAAAATATTCCACACTCAAAATTCGATGAGATCACATGAGAAAAAAGGGATTCTCTTTTACAAGCAGCTACACCAGAAGCGAGCTAAAGTCATTTACTGAACTAAAGTTCCTTATTCGGATTTACTCAAGCCAGTGTATTATGCATTTAACTTTTCAAAACATCCTGATAGTGATTTTCTGAGTTTCTCTTCTGAAACATTTAAACTGTTGATAGAAACATTGCTATATTTTTGTAATGCGTTCTACTACATACTTTCGCTGGCCTTGTTAGACTGCATTCACTTGAGGATTTCATGCGCATCATCACATCGTCGTGTGTGTGCTTCCTTGCGCTCTTGAAACATTTACGGAATTCTGTTTTTCTGTTTAAAAAAACATAACTGTAACAGAATCATTTACACGAATAAATAATATATATTCAATGCTTTATGAAATGAACTGAACTGAATTGAACTTAGAAAGGATAACGGCTTGTGGTGTTTCAGTGCTTGCTATTCTATCATGAGAAATCTTCATTCGTCAAATGTGTGTTGTGTGTGTACATTGGATTGAATAGATTAAGATATACAACAATCGTACTTTTACAATCAAACTCTCTGTATAAAAATACCAGCCAACTAAGCTGTTGTGCTACAAAAAGAAGAGAGAGAGAGACGCGCTTGTAATAAAAAAGCGAATACGCATCACATATAAAAAATATACCGACATATCGTCATCATAATCAACATGTTGTTATAATCATCGCATCAGAGAAGTCTCCTAAAGCTTAAGCTCTTTACAACATTCAAGTGAAAAAAACGAAACAATATTATATTTATAACGTCTGCTGTTCTGTACTACATCTGGGTTATCATTAATCCATTTTTAATCAACCAAGGAATTCAAATCCAAGCAATAACCTACATCATTTTAACTATTAAACTTGATACACTGTTGTTTTTCTGTGTGAATTTGTCGAAGAACTATTTCATCGAATGAACATGCGAGTTTGAGATTATATACTGTACATTATACAGAATATTGTACTTTTATGCTCCCCCAAACCAAATTGACAGCAAAATCGTGATTGTTATTCTCATCATCATCATCAGACACTTGTATGCATTCTCTCTTGGCGTTGCGACATGTGCTAACCATAAAATCTTGGTATACATTATATACATGCGTGATATATAGGCAACAATAATAGCGCAAGCGTTAAAAGAAAGAATAACAGAAATGACCTTACTAACTTTATATAAACACCAAATTTCAAAGAGTTAGTTTATATGGTGTACTGGCTTGCAAGGTGTTGAGCAGCTCAGAAAAATACAACTTGCTCAAGAGAATCAAGAAATCTTAGACTTCAAATTGCCGCCCTACATCTTACAAAATACGGATGCAAGATTGTTTGTCAGAGAGTGAGGGAGATAGAGCTTGAATCAGAACAAAATCAACCCCCATTTGTTTCTTTCATTTTTATACGAGACCGATACGGAGATATACAAAAAGAAAGAGAGAAGAAGAAACGAATATTTTATATAGATTTGTATTTTTCATTCGATGCGGTGAAGTTTTCCTCTGGCTGTCGTGTGTCGATGTGGACATAAAAGGGAGTAAGAGGAAAGAAAGATTGAAGGAGAAAAATAAGAATACGAAAAGCGAGACGCAGTTAACAACAACAACAATAACTAAAGCTTTAACAAGGCAGGGAGAACGGAGAAGAAGAAGAGGAGGATTTACATTTCCATATTTGAAACTATTGTCTTGTTACCGGCCGTATATTCTTTTGTAAACTTCCTAATTCATCGTTTCACGTTGCAACCCATTATATTATTGTTCAAGTGGATGCACAATCGGCGAATATTATAATATTTATCAGATATACGCATTCATAAGCACACACGCTTGTCAAAATTATATCAACTCTCCAGTCCAGCCCGGTTAATGACGTACCCCAGACCCAGAATAGTGCATGTGGTCAGTCAGCAAACAAAATTCTTATTGTGGAAACAACTCAAGCTAAACTTCTTCACATCACATCAACCATTATTAAAGTACGCTCTTTGAGTACGCTGGAAATAAAAGGCTTTCGAATTTTATAACAAAACATTTGAGCCTACATTTAGGATCCTATTATCAGTCTTCTTAGAAAAGTTGGCTGATGAAAATCTTGTTTTCCAACTAACCTGTCCACCCGAATATAAATAATAAAACTAAAATTATCACTAAAGCATGAATAATTTTTTTTGTAATCCCCAACATCCTTCCCTGAATAAAAAAAAACACACCGAATGGAAAGCCCATCAAATGAAACCAACATAACATAATTAGATCCATACGTCAACACAAAAAGGATAAAAACCAAGCCCTGGAAAAAATCAACAAAGCTTTACAAGAAAAGACAAACAGTATTCTAAAAAAATACCCACACAAACCAGAAACATAATACGACACGCTTGAATTGACATCATTATACTTGCCTGATATCTGTCAACAGCAAAAAAAACGAAGAGCGGAATAATTAGTTTATCTTAATCTATTGTTTGTTCGAGAGCATCGGAGCAACTTGTTCATTATTATAACACACAAAAAAAGGAATACACACTGCACTTTGATCAAAGAACATCCTGCAAGACTATATAGAACACAAAACTAAACTAAAGAAGAATTAATTCCAAACCTTATTTAGAATCAGCAGTAAGAAAATAATTGCCTATTTTTGTGTTTATAATTTCTTTAACCTTTGTCGGCAAAAAGAGCTACGCTACGCAGCAAAAAGAGAGAAAAAAATGATGAAAGCTGAGTTTTGAGCTGAGTGAGTTGGTGGAAGAACTTTTTTCGTTATGCCAATCCTCCTGACTACATTTACATACCTAAAAACCTAAAATACAGTACTCTAACTCATCCGTTTCCTTAAGCAGTGCAACAAGATCATATCACGCATCTTTTACCCAGAAACCACACCACACCAAGTAACATGAGTTTGATGATGGTGAAAACGAACCAAATAAGTCTCTCGGTGAATTACGTTCACTGAATTCTAATTTCAAATCTTCAGCGTGTTTTTCAAATATACTTTTTTTGTTTGAAAAGTAGTAATAGTAGTAGTAGCGCAATCGTCTTTATGAAAATCTTAGTGATATGTAATCCTCTATTGTGAAAATGATTGATCGTCAACCTGAATAAAGGATAATATTATTTTTGTTTATAATATTTATACATTCATACATACATTTTAAATATATGAGCAACATTTTTGTAGTATGTGAATATTCCTATATGTACAATTTTTCAAGTACATCGTGTGGTGACTGTGAATGAGAGGAAAAAAGTACAACCAGCAAAACTGCCACCGCCACCAAAAGGATTTTCATTCAGGTTTTACGACTCGACGGCCATTAACAACTACCTTCTGCCAAAGCTGAATGAATGGCTTTTCAGAGAGAGCGGTGACAATAAAGGGAAAATAAACTTTTTGTATATCGTATCGTGAATAACAAATACACAAGACTACCTACGTATTTATGAATATATATGTCTATCTACCTATACAACACGCATGTTAGTAGACAGGGTAGGACATTATAACCACCTTGCCTTGATATCTGCCATTGTTTTAGAATTTTTCAACAAGTTATTGAAAAGTTGCACTCTTCCAAATAGTAATCGAAAAACATTTAGAGGAGAAGCACCTATAACCCAACACCTTTCAAGACAATTCATTTTCGTTTCGTCGGCTGATGATTTTTCTTTTCGCTCTCGAATACCCTGTAGGAGGATCAACAAATTCAGGAAGTTATAAGCTTGGAAAATAATCACTCCCACCCCACCTCTCTCATCGTCGTGACATATACACGGAGCCAGAAGAATTAAATTTATTTCCAGTCGATCTCTCTGGCAAAACAAGCCTGTCCACAGCACAAATCCTTTTTATCTGTTATATGGACAAGATGATAATTCTGAGTTCTTAATCCTCCAACAAATATACACAAAATCCGCTCCTCTCTCTGCCCTCCTAATATTTAGTGTAAATTTTACACACACACGTGAAGGAAAACTGCGTTTATTGTGCACAAATAGTCAGCAAGTCAGCCTATACAACAGCCTTACTATCAGTGGAATATTATAACTAAACGAAAAAAAATTGCTGTCACGTTCATGGAGTTCAAGCGGTCAAGTGAGAGAAATTTATGTGGTTTGTGTGATAAAGTGTATAAAGTTTTGAATGAAGTGAGATTTTAAAATCAAAACATTTCTTTTGAAAAAAATTGTATTTGAACATACAGAAAAGTTGTCAAATATATAAAATTTGTAAATCATATTCTTGGAAAAATAATGATCCAAAATATCGTCAGCTCACGTGAGACGAAGGTGCCTACTTCCTCTAGCTGTACGTCGTCGTTGTAGTGAGGGTGGAAATTATTTAAAGTAGTTCTGTCTTCCTATTAGTTTTATTAATGCATAGCACAAACGAGCTATCAGTAATTATGGCCACTCAGTTTGTCAAGTGGTGGAAGACGAAATTCCACGCAGGAGGATGCAGTTACAAGACAATTTCAGGTGCGTTTAGTCAGCGGTCAATTATACAACAAATTAAGAAAAGAGGGATTCCAAAATTTAACGGAATGAAAGGTGACCCTCAATTTTAAAATTCAAATCTAATACTACTGTTTTGTTAAGTACTTCAAACTGTATAACACTGCAAATTTTCAGGTCATAAACTTTTTTACTTTGGCCGTTATGTCAGAAAATCTAAAATTCAAAGGGCACCATTTTATTTCAAAACGGTTCATCCGATTTCCACGAAAATTTGCACAGATACTCTCC
>JAQIWN010001689.1:0-19137 GCA_034699025.1 Entomobrya cf. arborea Gr-Col-00668
AAAAATACAAGCTGAAGAGGAAAATGATTTGAAATCACATTTCAAAACTATTGGATATATAACCGAAAGCTAAATAAATGCTGTATGTTTATCTTTGTGAATGGAAAAATTATTTATAAAACAATGCTTTATAGTACGTAAATATGATGATTTAAGAAGACTTGTATGTGATTCATTGTAATATATTTTAATTGTAAGCATCACAGCGCCCAAAGATAAATTGCATCATCGGCATCTAAAAGGAAAAGAAAAAAGCAGAGTATCAAAACACCCCAAAAACACAGTCCATTCATCAACCATTTTTTGAGTTCAAAGGGTTTGGTCATAGGTTGACTGATTGTCCACCATATCCAATGACGACTGGGTAAAAATGCGTCTTATTCCTGTTTAATGTTCAATTCTGTGTGTGACATTTTATGCACCAGTACATAATGTATTAAAACTGCTACATGTGAAAATCTGAAACATATAATTTACGTCTACAAATCTACAAATCATTAAAATACAATCAACCCCTATCCCTTGACATCATGACATCGGTTTTCAGGGCATCTTGTTTTATTTTTTGGCTTACTTGGGTAAGAGGCTTTGGCGTGTTTAGCTAATTTTAAAAATCAAGTGAACAATATGTGTAATGTAATGTGTAATAAGCTCTTACACTGACAATTTTCAGCTACTCTCTTTTTCGTTTCTGATTGGCACACAAAAATTTGTAAGCGAACATGTCATCGTGGACGATAAACTCAAGTTAGCACTTTATGTCATGGACATTGCGTGCATTGTAAATATTGTGTTGGCATTCATAGGATGTTTCTTTTTGAAATGTGACGTTCATCATATCTGTTGCGCAGGATTGGTAAGTGCATGAGTAAAAACAATTTTTAATTATTAATACATAAGTTTGTTGTAAATATTGAGTTTAATTTTATATTTTTTTGTGATTCTTGGCACTTGCTCAGTATATGCTCTGCATGGTAATTGTGGGTCCAGGTGTTTCAATGTGGGGATCTCGACTTACATCAAGACAGTCTCGGGAAGCCATACCAAGCATAGAAAGGACAACGGAAATGGTTCTAGAACATTTGAGGGGTAATGGTATTGTACCTCACTGGTTAGTACAGTAGCAGCAGAGTAGTAGCACATTAACCCATGTAGATAAATTCAACACTTTCTTGGAATTATTAAACATGTTCAAAATTTATAGGTTGACATTAACGGAAAGCGAATTGGTTCGGTTTAGAAAGCACAAATTATAAAATCTCGCCATGTCCAAATAACATTTACAAATGTGTAGTTTAGAAAGATTTTAATTATATTTTATGCATGGCAAATATATATTTTAACAGAAGTGTTGTGGTTTGAATGGACCACAAGATTATCGAAAATGGTATAAATCTCTGCCTACTCAACAATGCAAAAGTCTAAAGTTTGATGTTCCGGAATCATGCTGCGTTGCTCAAGCCGTTACTGATCACTCACATGGGAATCGGGAGGATATCAAGAAATGTGATAGGAATGGATATTCTTGGTTAGAGCAATTGGTTACAGATGGAAATGGTTCTTTAACCATTGATCAAAAATGTGATAGTACCAAAAATCAAACATTTCAAATCGATAGCAATAGTGCTCAGAACGTTTATGTAAAAGTGAGTCTTTTAAACATCACATGCAAAGATAAAAATTCAATCTCTAAAAATACATCAAATCAATTGGGGATATATAATGGAAATACTCGTTTTCTATGGATTTAGGGATGCTATCCTAAACTTAAGTCGTTCTATCAAGATGTGTTATTGGTGCTGTACGTCTTTTTCATTATTCTCACCGTCTGCTCATTTCTTATGCTTTTTTCCTATGGCCAATACTTTTGCAAATCGCCAAACATCACTGGTGAACGATCAAATTATTCGCTTGATGTTGAAACAGTAAGTTTACTTGATTTGCCGGCTCTAAATACTAAAGAAGATATAATAACCAATTTTGATCCAAATAATAGTAACTCAAATAAAGAAGCAATATAAATTCAGTTCGTTTGATATGAACTGTTGAAATTAAATTAATTCGATTTCGATCATAATATTTATTTAAACACCTAGACTGTACAGAACAGATTACAGCAAACGCTAAAATATTTAGTGCCATTTGAAAACATGTATACATTGTTGAGTAATCAACCATAATCAATATTTTTTTTAAACGTGTGTCAAATATTAGTAACTTGAATTTTATTTTAAGCCAGTGCTTTGGTGTAATTGAAAAATAAAAAAACTAATATAATACTCGACTGTTTTCAATATAACTGTTGTTCTAATTCAGTTTCATGCAAAAATAATGAAGTCCATGCATAAGTTTACAATTGTTCTTTTTAAAAAAAATTGCTAAATAACCCCTTATCATCATTATGCAATAAATAAAGTTATCATTATTCCTTTTAAATCTGTATTATAGTGATTTTTATAAAGTCAAAAAATGGAGTAAACCAATTTTCTATAAATTTGCAGAGCTCTAAATTATACCTGTCCTGTAGGAATGACTGATTATAACATTTGATATAAGACTTATTCTAGACATAATAAGTTTCGATATTACTTTTTTCCACAAAAACCAACTTAGTTCTTTCACTTCCAAAATGATATCTGCCTTAACTTGGAAATATTTCAAATTTAATATTTCCTTGGGTCATTTGTTTTGTGCTCTTCCTTTTGTCCTTTCCAAAGACAAGGAGCATTTCATTGTGCAACCATATTATGGAAAATCGAAAACGTTTGCAGTGCTATCAGGGCTAATTTTCTTTATAGCATATATCGGATATGGCGTATACACTGATTTGCCATACCTTCACAAAAATGCTGAAATAACTGGTGACGCAATCTTTCGATCAGTTATTGTAACCATCCTGTTGATCATTTTGATTCTGTTGGGAAATATCTTTCTGTGGTCAGATGATTTCATTCATTTTGTCAATTCTTGGGTACATATCTACAGGCGTTACGGAGGTATGCTAATTTTAAAATCCAATCTAGGTTAGATGACTTAATACTTTAACTATTTTATGGACTAATCTATATTGTCTTCTTGTCTTCTATGTAAAAACCTAATACAGATACTTTTATCAGGAACGAATGTAAAAAATCCTGGAAAAATGATTGCGAGTTTACCATTCGTCTCTGTACCATTTCACTATATACTATAATCCCTTCGCTACAAGTGGTTCATTTCTTTGAGTTTCCCAATAGTAAAATGTATACATTTCGACTGTTCAAAACTTTAAGCATGTTCCCAACCGTTGAAACCTTTATATTTGTTTCTCACATATTTTGCCTATCCTTTCTGGTACTTGCATATACCAGCGTCATTCTATTCAGTATTTTCATTCAATTGATTCCAGCATCTTTACTCTTTCAAATTTTAAAAGAATGTAAACCTATTTATGGTCCTTGGAATCATAGATTTAAAACAAAAAATGACTTACGACACCTTGATACCATGATTCTTGTGTATAAAACTTTAAAAATAGTGACTTTGAGAGCAAATGAAACTTTTAGTAGCTATTTACTTCTTCTTCAGCAGTTAGTAAGTTATGCCGTTGTTGCATGCAACGTGTCCTTGTTGCAGTTACGAGATAGTTTAAGTTGGAAAATTAACGCTTTATTGATGTGCTTATCCCTTGTGTCATTGATGTTTTGGATTATTGCATTGTATTCGGCGGGATTTCTATTTAAGGCAACTAAGCGGTGGATTGATTTATGGAAGCGGAGTAATTGGTTATCAAGAAACAAAGATAGTAAATATTATAAAAGGGTTATCAAATCATTTAAACCAGCTGCAGTCGTGTGCTCTAATTGTTTCATTTTGACATTGATAAGAGTACTCAAGTTTATAAATTTTGTGACGTGGGGTACAATGAAAGGTCTTTTGTATATGAAGCAACATAGATAGTTTTTTAAAAATAGTAAATTCTAATCGATTAAGTAATAAATAATCTTCCATAGCTCAAATTCAAAGCTGAAAAGTCATTTTAATGTAAAATGTATGGGTTCTTAAAGTTACATGTAGAGAATATGCATGGTTTTGTGTTGAATCTCACAATGCCCCGATCCAAGCTAAAGTAGAAAGTTATTTTTAGAGATGTGCATTTGAACGTTTTGCAAATTAAAGTCTTTTTATTATTCATGTAATAAATAGCACAATAAATAGTTTCAATGTATTTATTTTTTGGTTCTCTGTCAAATTATTTGCAATCATAAAACACATCTTTTGACCTTAATTTTTTTTTCAATCATAATGTATAAAAGGCTGTATCCTGTTTTGTTAAATATGGACTTGTGTGTTTCCGTGTTTTGACATACAATTATCAAAGAAAGACAAAGCATATCACAACAAAGCATCTAAATAACTTTTTCGAAGTCCCTCTTAATTAAACTTGTAACTTGTTTATATGCTTTCCTGATATAAATGATAACTTTTTTGAGACTCACTCTGTGAGCTACTAGTGTGTTAGTTCAGATGAATCTAGCGAACTATTGACATTTACATTGTTAGATAATTATATATAACGAACGTTAACAAATGATTCAGTACAAAACCTATAGAATTACTAACTTTAGACTAAAATCATATCAGACTGATTTGAAAAACACAGCTTTCCATTTTTCGATGGTCGAAATAAAACGATAAAGCCAGAACAGTGGGCTTAGTTTGTACGTATGTTTTCATTGAATTGTTAATAATTCACGAAATTTATAATAGTATTTTGGCAAAAACTATAAATTGTCCTCTCCTCTGTTGTTTTTCATCGGATTCAATTAACTGGCCTTCTTTTCACTGCAATTTTTGTTCATATTATGCATTAACTTTCAAGTAAATTTTTCACAACAAAAAAGTTTTGTTCAACGATTTTTATTGCTTTTCAATATTTCTGTTTTGCTGACCATCATAATTTGTCTTCGAAATAGTCTGAAAAATAAATTTGCTATTATTGACAAACCGACCTCCTAATGAAGGTGGTTTGGAGTTAAACTTAAAATATGTTTTCCTCTTCTTGGAAACATTTCCAATTGACCCTAACGTTAGGCAAAGTAACAATGAGTTTGCCCCTACAGTGGTCTCAAAAGGAAAGCAAAATCATCGAATCTTGGCACGGAAAGTTCCGGATGTTGTGTTTAGTAATAATTTTGTTAGCGTACATCCTCTATTTAGCGTTTGGCATATTTCATGACTTCAAATTGCGAGGAAAAGATTTAATTCGTCTTGAAGACATTCTTATACGCTATGTTTACATGATGGGTAGTGTAATAGCGGTAATGCTGTATGGAAATTTGTACTATTATTTGGAGACATACATGGCGTACATTAATGAATGGGTAAAATTATACAATTTCATTGAAGGTAAGTATTTAGTTAATAGTTTCAATTTTTATAATTTGTTTATTTTATTAAATATTTTTTTAAACGAAAATTGCCTTTCTCTATTTAACAGTGACGTATGTTAGAAAACACATGAGACCTTGGAAGCTACAATGTGATTTGATAATTCAACTTTTTAGTGCTGCATATCTAGTTATCCCGATTGGACAAGTGATTCATTTTGTTGAATTTTCTGAGTCTAAATTATATGGATACTGGGTTTTCAAAAACTCTATTTTGGACGAAATCTCGTTTGTGGGTCACATCCTTGTAATATTTTTCGGAATTACGATATCATTATGTGCAGCTTTGTTTCATGCTCATATTTATTTAATTCCGACATCAGTATGCTTTCAAACTTTAAAGGAATGCAGGTGAGATATTTTTAAAGATGATGTATGCAAAAGGTTATGGAAATGAATTAATAACCCCTGTTCATATATTCTCATTAATTTTGTTTTGTACATTTTCAGGCCATATGGCCCACCATTTAAAGAATTTCCTACAACATACAATATACTAAGATTGAAGAATCATGCGCTCAAAATTTATCGCAGTTTTTATATGAACTTTTATTTAGGAAATCAGTGCATTTATAGGCTACTATTCTGGTTTCAATATGTAGCTACAATTGCTTTTGTTGGGTGCAACTGCTTTCTTATTCGTCTTGGCAGAAAATTGAATCCTAAAGTTGCCTTCATTTTGTTTGTATTCTCAACGTTTGGCACACTTCTTTGGATTGTATTACTTCATGCTGCAGGGCTCATGCATAAAAAGACGCGGTCTTGGGTAAATCAGTGGAAAAGAAGTCAGTGGATGATATACCACCATGAGCACCATTCCAGCAAAATTCTTGCAAAATCACTTCGACCTGTACATATAAACTTTTCGGGACTTTATACAATTACTCTGAAAAGAGCCGCGAAGTACATTAACTTGATAATGAGAGGTACCATAAAAGGCGTTCTAGTTCTTTTTCATAAATATTAATAAATCAATTTGTTGAACTAAAATTATTTTTTTCGGTTAGATATGCAAATTGATTTTTTGTTTTTATTTGAAATAAATCAATTCCTTTAACTATATACATGCGTCACAAATTATAACATTGAAGAAGGGGTCTGATTTGTTGAGCAAGCTGTAAGTGCCTTTACAAATGATTAAAATGGTATACCCCAATAAATTGCTTCAGCAGTACAATCAATTTAGGTATTAAAATTGTAGTCTTACAAGAAATGACAGAGTAAACGTCGATGTTGTAACAATATCGGGGAGGCAGTTATTGAATTTCAAGTTTTTACTATTCAATTAATAAACTTGTGACTCCAGTAGTAGTCGCTGCCTTAAATTATAACTCTAAAGAAGCAATCAAAATTTAAATATTTAATCAAGAAAAAAATCAGAGTTTAAAAATACGATAAAAATTAAGTCATGGAGGCGGCTTTTCGTGTTCCAACTTCTGCAAATTGAATTGCTTCTCTTTATCCACTAACTCCAAGTTAAGTTTTTACTTGAAGCATCAGTGGTAAACAAAATCAACACTATATACTCATTCGTTTCAAAAGCACATGAAATTTAATCATATTCAATAAAAATACTTAAAAATTAATCCTTAAATAGTATAACAATCAAGTGTTAAAAGCGATTTGAAGGCCCAGGAGCAGTCAGTTCTCAAATTTGCATAGATTTCCAGGATCAATCCCATAATGTTCAGTTATAAAACGTTACCATTATACATTGCAGTAATTAAGATTGCATCATACGGTGGCTTGTCTCCGATAGTATGGTTTAGTGACACAAAAACAGTGGCAACAACAAACGTCCAATGGAAATGGATGTTCGTTTACGGCTGCATGGTACATCTGTACACGGCTCATTTGACTACCGTAGTTTTAGCAGAACTATTTTTTACCAGGGATCCAAATATCAGCGAAATATCACTCGCATTCGGAACGCTAATGATAATCGCCTGCATCCTGATAATATATTACAATACACTCTTTCAGATCGACACTATTATGTACTTTATCAACTCATTTCTCTACTTTTACGAAGACTACAGAGGTATGACATACATCTTGATGATGATTAAATTTAGTTCAATAACCCATATTTATCTTTTACCTTTCACCTACGTAATTTTATAATTCATTGACTGCAAATTTCAGAACGATATCTGCGTGACAAAAAGGCGAAATTTAAAACACCTTTGGATATTCTCCTGATTGCTAGTATAATTGGGATTTTCCTGTTTGCCTTTTTATTTGGAACATATTTTTATGAAAATCCAAATGATAAAATTTTCGCCACCAGCTATTTCACGGATCCTACTTGGATTAAAATAGTCTTCTGTACCAACATTGTACCATGCATTTTTATTACATTTGGGGGTGCTGCAGCCCTAGTTTTCACTCTATTTACTGTTTTACTGCCAATTTTTGTCGCTCATGCAATGGGAAAGGAAATCATGTATGTTCAAACTATTAATATGCTATCCATGTGTAAACCTGTGTACATGAATATATTTAATTACCATTTTTATTTGTTCGAAATTTTGTTTATAGGCCAATTAAAAGATGCAATCACACTTACGCCACCAATAACAATATGAGAAACCCTCCAGACATCATTATTTTATACAAGACATTATATCTATTTAACATGGAAATTAATGAGATAACTGGTCCTATTTTCTTTCCTTTGCAAAATGTGTTATCATACTGTATTGTAATTTGTAACGTATGCCTTATAACCTTTAGTGAGCTTCTTGATCGTAATGCTTTGATCATAATTAGTGCTCTGGGAGTCGTATGTTTGATTACATGGATGGGTGCTTTATGGGTTGCAGGAATGGCGTTTAAAATCTCAAGCAACAGAATTGTAGCATTAAAGAAACGTGAAAACTGGATTTTATATCGGGATCAAGTTGAGCGAAAATACTTCAAAAGAGCTTTGAGTGCGCTTCGTCCGTTGCAACTGAGAGCTGGTAATTTTTACCGTGTACGGATGGTGAAAGCAATGAAGTTTTTCGACTTTATTATATGGGCAACTACTAAAGTTTTGATACTTATTTCACGATATCGATAAATTATGCTCAATTGTCGTATTTAATTAAAGTTTTCTGTAGTCATCATTTCATTTAAAAAAATATATTTCTGTTAAAAAATTAGACTTTCAAGTTCTTACGTAGTAGATAAAATCGTTTCAATCGTTGTTTTATGTGTGTAGCATTTACGGTAAGTTCATCCATTCATTAACAAAATAGATGATGACTAATTGTGCGAAATAACTAATTTTGTACTTTGCCCCTTGAGCCAAAACAGCACAATTGTTTTCAAACTCTTCAGCTTGTCAGAAAACATTTTGAACGAAGATTAAAATTTAGATGTGTGAGCATAATAAAAGTTTTATTTGTTAATAATATACTTATGATCTGGCTAAAATGATCCAGTTCAACTTGCTCATTGAGTTATTGGTGACTACTGACTGTTAGAACATAAATGTTTTTGATGAGCAACTTTTTCACATGAAATATTACTGGAAAATGAATGGAGTGGTGATTAGCACTTGGCACTCTTTGTCTTTATGCGTTTAACTCTTTGTCCTTGACGAATTCAGAGGAGACAAAGACAGACGTTACCAACAAAGAATCTCTGTTGAGCTGTACACGTAGTGATAGCCAATCTTCATAAACGTTCGAAAGTATCGGTTATGGTTTTGCTATCTTATGTGATGGTGATGGTAGTATGAGTATGTATGAAAGCATGAATTGTCCATTCTCTGCAATGTACGTATCGTATAGTTTGTGACTGTTGTGTGAACTCATCATGTTTGCATACCTATGCTCGTTTATTAATTTGTGGCGCATTTGATTTCGTTTCGGAAAATAAAGTATCTATCAGTTTGTCTGTCAGTCCGTGTCATGCACTGCTTAATTATTATTATGTCTTGATGTTACGAATAAAATGTTGAAAAATGAACAATATCAGTTTGTTGTAAACAAGGGAATAGTAACGATTTTAAATTTGAGTAGGCCTAGTAAACATGATCAGAAATTCAAGACCAACAAAACAAAAACATATTTAAAAAATTCGAAACATTTTTTAGACATCATTTAATTTGTAGGAATGGGACACTGTGGGACATCCTATCCTAAATTAATCTAATTTTGAATATTTTGTTCTGCAAAATTGTACAAGTTTTCAGCTGCGTATATTACTACGCATATAAAATGCTGACAAGATATGCATTCCGAAAACCTCTTAAACGAACACCTATCCTATCCTCTATGTTATATCTTTAAATCAATGCTTATGCTACCAGTGCAGTGCATTCGTATAACGAGTGGCATTTTTATCTTACTTTTGAATAGGCATCATCATATACCAAACCAAGCACTTTAATACTAGATATTTCCCACAATTCAACGTAACACCACTAGAGAATGGGTTGAGCGTTGAGCACACAAGTCAAGCTCGATAACGATTCTCAACAACTGGAAATATAGCTTCAAAGCTTTGGCATCATCATCGGCATCGGCATAAGTTGAAAAAAAATATTATAGAGCATTACTCCTCGCATAGAAATCCTCATGTGAAGATGCTTTCCAGTTGAAAGGGATCAAGTTCAAAAGACAGGCACCACAGCCCATATTTCTCAATACTAGCCATACTCGCTGTGTATTCTTTCTCCCAAAAATTCCAGATGGGTCAGTACACCGGCGGCTGTTAAACTCTCAAGATAATTGGTACATTACACCTAATTAAACGCAAATAAAGAGTTTTAATGCAGCTTAAAGTTAATTGTGCTGCTGCAAATCACTCATTGCATGTTGTATTAGAATATACAACTGCAAGAGGGAGGCAGCACCTAAAGTCCGAAGAAGTAAGTGAGGACGACAAGGGAAAGCAGGAGGAGTGTTGTAACCACTGCCACTACTACTTAGCATCTCCTTTACTGCACCAGCTGCTCTCCTTTAGTCGCTGTCACAATTAATACACCAACATCCTAACTTTTTTGGACTGCCTAACTGCTGAAGTTACGGTATGTTGTCATTAAATTATGCTCACATAACAAAAAAAAATATATACACAATAAAAACAAAGTTATTCACATATAGCTTAATACATGTATGGATAAAAAATAATTTTATGAAGAATTACTTATCTTTCATTATGAAAAAAAAACTATTTATCATTGATTCATTTTTTATTACCCCTGCCAAACTGATTAGTATTATATTATTGTCCTCGAGAATGGGAATGGCATGAATGACTAATGTGTGGAATGAACTAATGATGATGTCATTCTAACATATTTTCCATTGATTTTTATTCTTATCTTAAATCGGCCTGCTGTTAACATTCCCTCTACGTGATGTTGTTGAACTGTCAGAGGGAATGAATGATATGATATCATTTTGAATGTGACGATGATACTATGTTGAGCTTGAGCTAAGCTACATTTTATGTTGACATATGGAAAGTCATGAAATACTGTATTTTTCATATTTAACTGAATCATTATTTTCTTTTTAGTTGTGAAGAAGGACTGCTTCCTTGGATAGCACTCTTGTGTGTGAATCGTAAAAGGTTGTTGTGCAATTAACGAGAAAGAGGTACAAACAAACGTACATCCGTGTGTTAAGCGTACTCTTGTGATCATAAATCTTGTGACTTGAGTGCTGCTGCTAATTGCTTCTTTGAGAAACATTATATGAAAAGCACGACAAGATGTTGTACCTTGAGGATTACATTGAAAGTAAGAACGGAAACAAGCATAATGAAAAAATGAAGAAAAAAAGTTATTTATGTGATGTTTATGCATGAGCAATTATTTTTAAAAATACATGTTATTTTTGTAGTGATCGAGCACCTGCCTCAGGAGCTCAAGGACAGGTTTACCGAAATCCGAGAATTGGATTTGCAAGTCCAAAGTAAGTTGTGGGGCATTTTCTTGCAAACAGTCGTGTGCAAAAACGATACTGAAAATGTAACGTAGCTGTATGATACATATGGGTGGAATGTGAAAGAGCTATAAATGTTTTTTATATGAAATAGATGCAACGGACAAGCTGGAAGAAAAAATGAAGGACTTTTTCGGAAGTGCAAGAAAATTGAGACCTATGGAACGTGAGCAAGTTTATGATGCCATGCGAAAGGAATATTATAAGGTTCTCGAAGATGCAGATGAAAAAGTGCACCAAGCAAACCAAATGTATGACTTGGTGGAACGCTATATCCGTCGGTTGGATCAGGACCTGTATAAATTCAAAATGGAACTTGAAGCTGACAACGCAGGGATCACTGAAATACTTGAGAAACGTACGTGAAGGACATTAAGTAGAATATTTTTCGTCAGTTTTAATTGAAATGAATAGTTGATTTATATAGAATTTTTATTTATTTGTAGGATCCTTGGAACTGGACAATACAGCGAATAAAGATAAAGAAAAGGACTTGCACTCGACTCAAAACTCTCAAAAAGAAAACAGGATCCTACCTACAACTCCGCTGACAGGAATTAAAGTCGAGAAACGAGGTCGTAAACGACTTGGATGTGGGAAACTTAAAGGTGAAAGTGGGGCAAATACCCCAACTACATCTTATACCGGTGATCATTTAGATTTCGCAGCCAATTCTCTTGTTGCTGCTCTGGCGCAAACGATTTCAGCACAAAAGGTAAACGTAGGATGAAATTTATCGGAGAAAAATAAATAATTTTGGTTTGAATAGTTACGATAAATAGATATTTATGCTTGTTTCTTTGATGTTGCAGAAAATGAATGGCCAAGCCTACGATCCATATGGGGATGATCCAAATAACTTATCATTGGATATGACAGACTCTGAGCTCAAGCGTAAGAAGACTGATGGTTTAGCTAAATTGAATGGGTCAGAAGATGGAGCAAATGGTGTCAAACGGAATAAGCGGTATGATAGCATACTGGAATTGGCTAAGAAAGAAGAGAGATTCGTACAAGCTTTTACTAAAAAGGAGTATTTTATATCTAACAGAAAATCTCAACACAGCAAATACTCAGATGAACCCGGTGCAGACCATAACGGTCAAGATTTGGAGGATAGCAATGGTGACCAGCCTGAGATCTGGCCCTATGATCCTTCTGAGCCACGTTACTGTTTGTGTAATCAAGTCAGTTATGGAAATATGGTTGCATGTGACAATGAAAATGTAAGAATTCAATGTACTAATTTAAAGTTGAAAATCGGAGAGTTGTTTCATGCATATATATATATATGATATTTTACTGATTTATTACAGTGTCCCATTGAATGGTTTCATTACGGATGTGTCGGAATTCAGACATCTCCAAAGGTAATCCCACTTGAACTAATGTTTAGTTTATGTCCAAAACTTTAAATGTTATTTCTTGAAAATGCATTCAATCAATTTTTGTTATATTTGTAGGGCAAATGGTATTGTCCCAAGTGCGTTGCCACTGTCAAGCGACGAGGGAGGAAAACACTCAATCCTCAGACTTAAATTGATCGTATGAAATTTATTTTGATACGAGCTCTCCGACTTCAATGTATAAAACATCTAATTATTTTCATGGGCTGTATAAAAAGCTTACCAATGGTCAAGCCAGTAGTCTACCATAATTCAATGGATATATTACTTCGGTTCATCATACATATTATTAACGCAAAGCCAGTATGTAAACCAAAGGCATATGCAATTCAGCATGTAAAACCAGAAAAAAATCAATATTCGATATTTGGCATATCGAAAAATTAGAATGAGAAGCCATCATGTTATGGACTTATCTAAATTGATACAAATTAGGTATCAATGAAACGAAAATGGAAAAAATACTTACATACCATGTAAAACTGTAAATGAGTAAAATGGGAAGAGTGAAGGGATTTCACACTATTCTTCTGCTGGGGTTTGAGAAATTAAAAGTATTAAAACACGCGTTACTGTAATACAATTATACGATGTTACTAACTATTCATTAAAAAAGTAAATGCAAAGACTGTATGGACTGCTTAAGTATATTCAATATATACATAAAAAAAATGTAGCTGTTAGTAAAATACCAATTTGGGTAATAAAAAAATTTTCATAGAAATCATCTAGAGTAGTTTGGTAAGGTTGTTGATATTGATATTTGTAGTTTTCATAATATTTATATAAAGGTAAATAATAAAAATTTGTGCATGAACATACATATTTCAAAATTCCATGTGAAAGAACATAATCAAATTGTAATGTAACTGTAACCCTTATGATCTTTTTCATTTACTAAAACTTGTTTAGAATATGTATTGTAATTAGAAATATTACTGTCAACTGTCATGAAAGCAAACAGAAGGCTGTTCTCAAACTTATACTACTTATATTTAAATAACATGTTAAATGTGAATATTATTCCCAAACTTTTATTCTATACTTTTGGGAAATATTATGCGTCTACAAATAAGAATTATGCATGCATGTAATGTATTTCTGCATCATTGCATCAAATGATAAAAAAAACTGTTTGTTTTGTAAAATCAATGTGCTCACCTCTTTGGCCAGTAAATAAAGGAAAAAAGTGAGATAAAAAAACGCTTCGAGTAAAACCTCAACCTAGTTAAATTAATGGTTTATGAGAAATAAAATGAAACTTTACCAATCAGTTCAAACATTTGATGTATTGTATTTCTCGTTGCTTTTATATTTCCACTTTGTATTTTTATTACCACTATCTCCACAATAGCATTCTTTTCAACAAGGAAGGTTCTTACTCAAACTACGAAGGCATAAAATATACTTAACTCTTAGCATTATTACTGTTAGCAAAGTAAAATAATTAAAATTGATTTATATCAGCATGAAATTTGTTGGCTAAATATATACCTACCTGTTACACTTCATAGCAAAAAATAGTCATCAGAACAGTGAATTCGCTCTTACATTAAGTTATATATCTATACATATATTATATTATATATAAACTTTGTTTTAAATATTGTAGCATCATCTCGATAAATATTTGTGGTAATCGTAGAAAAAATTAAATAATACTTATATTCTACTCCTAAAAGTTTCACGTTTTAAATTATTACTCGTTTTGCACATATTTATTGAAACTGAGCATAAAGCAACACATTACACTTAAATCATAAATTATAATTGTGGTTGGAAAAAAACCTAATTGATAAGGCACAGCAGAACGAACCTACATCAACTTTCAGAATCATGATTTAAAAAATCAGCCATCAATGCATTATATAACTTTTGTTGTCTTCTTATTAATATTCACTGAATATCGGTTTGGGCAGGACTGATTCAAAGTTGAGCTTGTGATCCTCTCCAAGACATTTGCCCCATTGAAAAATTTGTAGAGCCATAAAATTCAGATTGCGTCGGACCAGGGGATGTTCCTTGCTGAAAGTTGTCATATTCATCAAAAAACACAATTAAAATTTGTTTCTCATACTGACTCAACATGATAAATTGGTTTGCTTGTACAGCAATAGCTAACCTGTAAAAATTGGTGCAGTTCTTCCTGAGTGTCGAAAATCATTACAGAGAATGGTGATCCAGGAACGTGTTCTCCAGCCCATCTCACTTCAACTCTATAATCCCCTGGCTCCGTTGGATCAAATTTACACAAAATCGTTCTATCTTTTTGGCTTTCTCTTTGCATTTCTACCCGGAAGGCTCCTTTAGGTCCTCTTACTCGAACAGTAAGTTGTCCTGCACCAGCTCCCCTAGTATCGCAAATAAAGCGAGACTGGAAAGTGGCAAGTACACCATGCTCTATACCAGGACCATAAACTTTAACTCGAGATGCATCTGGTAAACCGACGACTTTAAGGTTGAATGGGCTTCCAACAACATGCTCGCCTGAATACTTGATACTTAATAAATGTTTGCCAGGCTCTTGTGGCCTGATGTTCAAAGTAAACGTTCCATCGCCGTGGTCGTATAATTCACAATAAGCAGTTTTTCTTGGGCCAACACATTGAGCCGTTAATTCCCCTGGACCTGCTCTCCTTGTATCGATGAAACTTCGGATATCCTTTCCTACAGTTCCAGCGCGTAGACCATCCCCTGTGCAAATGACCTTGGAAGAATCGCCAATGGCACCAATATTCACTGTCATTGGACATCCTGGCACGGGTCTGCGAAAATTATAAAATATTAAATTAAGATCTGAACATGAAATTATTACTAAATTATTAATTGTATGAAACGTTCTATTCTGTGAAGTAAACTTACTTGCCACCCCACGTAACATTCAACTGATAGCTTCCAGGTATCCTGGGAATGTACACTGCTTTGTAAACTCCTCCACCGACGGGCTGCACGGTGACTGGCACGTCAACATCAGAACTATGTAAAGATACTTGAGCTGGACCAAGTCCTGCTTGTGAGGCATCAACTGTGAAATAAGCCTCTTCCCCACAACGAGCAGACACCAAACCTGCTCCACTTAAAACAACCGGACCATCGTATTCTCTGCAAACAAACAAATAGATTGTAATGCTACTAATGCTAGGGTCATGAGTTACGAAACAGCAAGACTACCATGCCCAGATGTCACTTACCCTGCTGGTGCTGAATGTACGACGATACGTTTAGGTGCCCCCTCGATTTCAAAATGACCCCATCTCAAATTCAATAGATACTCTCCAGATCTCATTGGTGTTAGTGCCAACTTGCATCTACTGGCCACGGCCGACTCAATTCGTGCAAACTCTAACGTATCTCCATCCATTCCTCCTAATGATTCCACCGAAACTTCCAAAGTGCCTGGACCAGCATCCACAGTGTTGAATGCAATTTTTCTCTCCTCTCCTATTGCCAGTTGAATTGCTTGGTCACAAAGTGGATCATCATTTGTACTGGTACTGCAATGTGCATCCCATCCTCCGATAACTCTCAACTTAGATCCATCCACAACACGAGGATGGAATGGAGAACCCGGAATGTCCATGCCGGCCCATGTTACCCTCACATCAAAAACGCCCACCTCAGTTGGAACGTAGGTAGCTTGGAAATGTCCAGAATCCTTTTCTCCAGACACACGCTTTACCTCACATTTCGCAACAGATTCCGGTCCTTCAACCGTTATAGATGGAATACCTGGCAGACCAGGCCCAAATATTTGGAAAATTGCTGGAATTCCAACGTGTGCATAATTGAGTCCAGGACCGTCTGCTTTAGCTGCTCCTGCTTCCTCAGCTTGTATGACTATGGGGCAACCTGGGACTGGCTCACCTCCGTAGTTCAACATGATTTTGTATTTTCCAGGACGTTTTGGCGTAAACTTTAGTACATTCTCTCCATGCTTGTCATCACTGTATGGAAACAATGGTTTTGGAAGCCCTTCAGGTCCAGTTACATCACTTTCCAACAGAGCATCACCCGCTTGTGAAACATCTACAGGTAGTATAATGGATTGACCCACAGTCAATGCAGTGGGGATCGATCCAATAAGTACTTTTTGTGGATCATACACATGGCACAAAAATGGTGAGTTCTTGACCATTTTACTACGATGATAAACAGCAACTTCATGTGCTCCGGGACTATTGGGGGTGAACTCTGCTCGCAGGTTCCCATCACGCTGCTGATAACAGCGTACTGGAACTGCAACTCCTCCTGGTCCACTCACAACAACATCAAAATCTCTTCCAGAAGACCCCTTTGTTAAAATAGTGAATCCTGCGGAACGACTGCATCTTGCCAAATACAAACCAGCTCCTGAAGCCACCGTGTCCTTTGCATGAAGACCGCTATCAGCCACAATTAAATCGAATGGACATCCCTTCGCATTAAAGCCATGACACAACACGTGAACCCTATGTGTCAATGGAAGAACTGGCTTAAAGCTCACCAGAAATATTCCATTACCCAAGTTTCTCCTATTGCATCGAACATCACCCAAACCCGTTTTGATTTTAACATCAATCGCATCATCAGATTCCAAGTCTAATCCTGATCTTGAAATATCAACTTTAAATGAATAATCTTGACCCAGCACTGCAGTTTCTGTTTTTTCTCGTATACGAACAAGCAGTGGATCAAACACTCTTGCTTTTAGTGGTTGTTGAAGAAGCAACGCTTTGGAGCCCTCGCTTACTGCAATTTCATATATGCCGACTCTATCTGGAGTAAATTCTGCTCTCATGTAGCCAGACTGAAGGGCTCTTGTGCGTACTCTAATTGTGTTTGTTCCATCCGGTCCTATTACACTAACATCTGGGTTCTCTGGTCCCCTCTTTTCCAAATCGATGAACGCTGTTGTTCCAGCAATAACTGCTTCTAATCCAGAGATAACGATGCCTTGCTGGACCATTGAGCTGTCACTAATACTTTCCAATTCCAGCCCAGAGACTCCATTAATAGTTGAATACGATTCTTCTATGGCACATTCAAATGGAGAGCCGGGTACGTCAACATCATTAAAAGTAATGTTTACAAAGTGTGTTGTCGCCTCTTGTGGAATAAAGGTAACATCATAAAGACCTCTACTTCTTGCTGTCACTTCAGCGCGTAAAGATTGTTTCCCAGTGGTTACCACAAGCTCCAGTGTTCCTTCACCCGCTGCTGATGCATCCACTGTAAAAGTAATTGGTTCGCCAACATGTCCATCTTTGAGGCCAGCAATTTTCACTCTTCCAGCATTATAAACATTACAGCTGAATGGACTTCCAGCAACGGGTTCCCCATCCAAATTGATTGATATAGAGTGGGGGCCCACTTCTGTTGGAGTGAAAGTAGCTTGAATCTTTTCAGGTAGGGAGCCAGTTAAATTTATCGGCAAATGGATTGCAGAGGGGCTAAGCACTAGAACGTTACACGATGAAACCTCGGCGCCTGTTACGATCATAAAAAAAGAACATAACAAGTGATAAAAAAAGTTTCTTTTATTATTTGGGTCAAACTGACTGTAAAAAGTAAGTCAATAAAATTGCTATATAATCTCACCTTGTGGATCAATAGTGATCGTGGCAGGTTGGTTGGCAGCAGCAGACTTAAGAGCACTTCCTGACACCAAAACTTTTTCTGTATCTGTAACTTTGCATGTAAACGGGGACAAAGGTACAGCTTCTCCATTGAATCTTACTGAAATCATGTGCGGAGCTGCTTCCTGTGGTCGAAAGTTTACTCGAAATTTTGCATTTCCTTCCGCTTGTACATAGTTGGGAACATTACGCCCACCCACTGATACGATTATTTCCAGATTCCCGGCACCACCACCAGACGCATCAATTGCAAAGTAAACAGGTTTCCCCCGAAATCCTGGGCTAATGTCTGTCACACGTACCTTGCTCGCGTCGTATGCTTTCACCAAGAATGGGCTTCCTGGAACGGCGACACCACCCAACGAAACATCTACTGTGTGATCACCTAAGCATATTATATTACATAAAACATTGATTAGCTTCTAGTTTTTCTTACGTAAAGATCTTTCCCATTCAATTAAACATACAAATAATAATAAAGTTTTTTTAGTCGCCATCTGTGTAATTAACTCACCTACGTCAACAGGAACATACTCTACAAGGTAACGATTTTCCGATGGCATTTGAATGGAAGAGTGCACAACCTTCTTAAGTGGCCCAGTGATCTTAACTTCCGGTGTTCCTAAGCTAACTTCAGGCTCGATCATAAAAGTTGCTCTACGTCCAACGGGAATTTTCTCTAGCCCCTCTCCAGAAATGTTGACTTTTGAAGCATCAACAACTTCGCACTTGAATGGACTCCCTA
>JAQIWN010001690.1:0-19134 GCA_034699025.1 Entomobrya cf. arborea Gr-Col-00668
ATATAAAATAGGCAACAGTTTTCTTTTAGCTTTTTATGGTAGCAACGTGCTAGTTTTGATTAATTCATAAACTTTACCTTATCAATTATAATCTGAAATATTTCGGCTTAGGGTATCTTTTGTGTTTTGTATGAGAGTAAAATGAAATGATATATATAATTCTTATGAGAAAACTAAATTGTCACTTTTAGTTGGCCTGTATTTATCACGCAATTAAAGTTTAATTACTTAGCAAAACTAAGCTAAATTATTAGCGAAACAAGGTCAGGGGAAAATTATTGATAAAAGCTTTGTCATACTTTCGAATACCTTTTTCCTTATTTTCTATTAACCTATTACGAAATGTATGGATTTTATGTTTTAAAAAATCCGACTCACCCAATCATTCATTCAAAATAATTACACATTTCAAATTGAATCGCTCACTTTCCAACCTTTTTCTGTTTATCAAATATGCATATATGCAAATGTTTTTGAATGTTTTTTATTGGATGGGTTTGGTTGCAGGTGCAAAACCAGTATCCGACCAACTGCATAACATGGTACAAGAGGCTGAAAAAATGTCCGAATTGTTGATGACACGCATCCTGAAATGCTCCACATTTGGCAACCTTTCCACAGCCGAGCTAAAGGAACTTGAGAAGGAGTTCAATATGTGGGAGAAAAGGTACAAGCGGTTGAAAAAGATGAAAAGTTCCTATTCACAAATTCGTAAGTTTTACTTTCTTTTATATTTTTACATAAATGTCTATAAACTAAAAAATATGTATATGATATGAGTGTAATAGTACAAGTAAATATGTATAGCATGTGATAAATATCAAATTAAACTCCATAAAGTTTACTATGCATGCTATTCTGGGAAAAGGTTGACTTTGAAAGGGTTGTAATAATAATAATCATGCCACCTTTCTAAATTTGAAAGCATTTTTCCAAATTCGTGTGAGCATTCAACTCACAAATGCGTTTATTTTCAATTATTTCATTTTTTGTGCGTTCCCTGTCATCATTCAACATTTAGTATTCTATAATTCAATCAAGGTAATACATGTACTGAACTTTTTCCAGCAAAAGATCTAAGCGTGCCTCAAACCTAGTAGCTTTACATGATCGTAAACTGAAAACTGGCAGATAAATTCCTCCTCTTTATATTTTTATGAATTTTTTTCCTGTTTAGACTTTGAGTTTCAACGCATTAATATAAGGCCACATTCTCTTCATATTACATATATGCATATACTTATTAATAGAAAAAGAACAGCAGTAGGTATAAAAACATTACTTTGTTGATTTAGAGATCAAAGAAAGTTAGTTCTTTCTAAACATTAGTTTCAGGACTATCATCATAAAATACCATGATCATTCAAGCAAATATGAAAATACTTTTCTTCTTTCACTATTCGAATTATCCATCTCGACAATAAAAAAAGCTTAAACGAAATGCGAAAGGAATGTTTTTAGAACGCTCGTTAAAATATTGAATCATCATACATTCAAACCAAAGGAAAAGTAAATTGGCAAATGGGTATTTTTGATATTGCTAATTCTAGGTAGGTAATTTATCATTTTTGGACCATTTTTATTGCATTTTTAACTCAAGTTTTCGAAAGCTAACTACGATCAACGAACAATAAGTGAAAGTATCACATTTACTATGAGTACATGACATGTTTGAATATAGTATATAAACATACCTCTTTGGAATCTGAAGCGTTACTTCGTATAATAATAATCTACTCGATGTGTTTACAAGAAAATCGTACACATTTCTATAATTTAATTTCATATTTTGTAACATAGGCCCACCGGAAGCAAAGCTACTTGTCTCTGTGGACGTGATCGGTAACTCTGGAGTTAGACTACGAATTTGCGAGGACAGCACCAACAATGAGAAAGTTGTCTTCACCAAGTACAGAAGTAAGTTTTTGAGTAGCCGCAAGGGCTTGTTCACTTATCTTGTGAATTTCTCTACATCATCATGAAACCCCGTCCTATCATTTATGATTACCTCAAAAATACATGATATTTTAACCCGAAGGAGAAAAGAAATAAAGTTCTAGATATACAATAATCTACTTACCTACTTGAGCTATGAAATTGCGTCAACCAGGAAGTAAGCGAATTCATTATAAAAACCAAAATCATGTATTTTGAGAACTATAAAAGAAAAGGAAATTCTTTTACAAAATTGATGTCTCAGCAGTACTTCTAAACCTGACAACTGATAGTAAAATATAATACATGTGGACGTACTACATTCATACAATACAAGATTTACAGTGCACAACGCGTGTGTACTAATTGAAAAGATAAAAGTTTTTGACAATACAGGTAGTTGTAAGTAGTAAAGTTAGTGAACAAAGTAGTCTTGTTCTTATTGTGCCCCAAAGGAATCAAACTTGTGGAGTAGTAACAAATGTTTCTTTTTTTCTTCACTTCTTTTTTTACCTTTCTTCAACTTTGTAACATAATAAGCTTTTTGAGCATTACTATGCATTAAATGTACTGCGTGTGTTCTCCTGTTATGTCAAGATAAGATTATATCAGGTCACGTTACCGACGTGTCCCCCCAGACACTAGATCAGATTAAATCAGTGGGAGGGAAGGGAAGAGCGAGTGAGTGAGTTGAGTATATGGAAGGGTGTCACAAGATATTATTATAATATGTGATATGTAGAAATTGGATGATAGAATCGGGTACATATTCAGATTTGTTACGTGTCACTGAATATATTATAACAAAAATAGATTTAGCACTTTTTTCTCTGTCTGTGGTGAATAAGATGCACAGTCACTTGGATTGTTAGTAATTTTCAAGTTATTCACACAGAAAACAAGATAATGGTGCAAAGAAAATAAGGCAATTACGCAAAAAGATAAAGTTAGAAAAACTTTTCCGCACTTTCTATGATCTAGAAGATAACGTAACGATATGAATATGCATATATTATGTTACCGCTACATGATGAATTATTGCATCCATCCGTACATCCATACAATATATATGGATGGATAAAATTGAAATATTTTTAAGATAAAAGAATTCTGATTTAAACTTTCGTGTCTTTGTTTCTTTTCTTCCTTTTTTCCATCCAACTTGCTCAACCCTTTCGGACATTTCGTGACAATTAACAACTATCATTGAAAAAACATCGGAAAACGCATCACTCTTTTTGTGTGTGTATATTCAATGTTCGCACCTCAACACGCGCAACCGTTTCCAGTTGAGTGGAGTCCTTCGGAAAAGTTTTCACGTGAGAGTACCAATGGAATTGAAATTTTCGATCTCAAAAAGTTAGAAACTGTGGTCAACTTTCTTAAGTCGGGCTGTCGCTACTTTTTCCGAATTGCATTTGGGAACTTCCAAGGCTATGGGAGATTCCAGAACTGTACTCCGTTCTCCGTCGTGCCCTCATGTAAGTTAATAGCTTAATATTTTCTCTCTTACTTTTCAGAATAAATACAAAAAGCTGACCCTGAGGTCTGGGAAAAGCAAAGCCCATTTTCACCCGCCTTAGGGTCACACACACCTACACTTACGCTATTTTATCTTAACACTTCTTACAACCAACCAGCCTTGATTTAATGAAATTAGAATTTCTCAGCAATTACTCCAGTTTTAGAAACATACATCCAAAAACTTTAGCAATTAGTTTGTTTGTATTTTGGAGATAATGACATGAGGAACTGTTTGTTTTTACTGAAATCGTTTAAATAAATGAATTATTGTTTCAGCGTGGAGAGATGTACATGGGGCAAAACCAAGGTACACAGGAAAGGAGCCTATTTTCGACGATATTCTAACCCAATTGAAGTAAGAATAATTTTTATTATATAATGAATAATTAAACGCTAACAATGAAACCAGAGCCGGCATACATGAATGCATGTATGTTTGCTAGTGTTCATAACACCAGCAGCTATATTAATTATGAATTCTAGTTTTAACCAAACCAGAAGCTGTTGTCAAAAGGCTAACGTTTATACTTCTCATTTATAATCTTGGTATTTTTTAAACTTTTATTTTATTTCTTTTGCACGTTGGACAATTTTCTCAATCTACAGATCGTCTGACTTGATGACTGCTAGTAACAAAGACTTGAGCAGTGCGTCTAACGCTGGACACTACAATCATCAAGCAAAAAAGGCACAGAAAAAGTTATCCATTAAGACGCTCTTTTCAACTCCCAAATTCCAAAAGTCCTTTACAAGGTAAGTTGTTGAAAGCCCAGTGAAAAAAACTTATATCTTTCCTTGTCCATTTGAACAAGAAAATAATGGACATTTTTGTCGGTAAATTTTTTTTTGTTAAATGATAATGAAATTATTTTTTCAGGGGTTTTTTCTTGAGTTGTGTCATTTACTGCGAAAACAAAATATTAGTAACTTTAGATGACGTTCTTCCAGTACTTGAAATTGATGAAACTTTTCCGGGTGCTGTACAAAAAGACTTTCACTGGCTGCTCAAGGTACAAAAAATAACATACAAACAGCATGGCTGCATGTGTTCTTCTAATTTTAGACCTTCTGCATTATTACCACATTTTTCTGGTGTACAAAGTTATTAAATACGTACTTGATACACGTGTCTGCAATGTAGGTAGCACAGTTGTAAATAAATTAGTTTTGTTCTTATTTTGGAGCAATATCTCGTAGTACCCGAAATGCCGCTGTAAGAAGACATTGCTTTCATTTTCGTATGGCAGGCTTTTTCCATTGCTTTTTGCGTGAATATCTGGCTACCTACAAAAATAGACTGCGCTTACATTTCTATAAATTAAATATGAAAGTGAAAGTTCGAAAGTCAGTCACATTCTAGCGTAACTGTTTTTGTCTGCATTTTCTTTGAAAATAGTAGATGAGATGAATTAATTTTGAAGTAATGCAATGGGAAAAATATGGTAACAGTGCCATAAACCTTTTTATTCACTTGTCTTAAATAAATTGCATGTGACAAGTAAAAATATTATGCGGGCAAATGTTGTACTTTTCGTTTGTAATTTTGGTAGCAGAATTTTTATTTTTAGCATCCTTATTGTTTTTCTTCCAGGTCGGTTGCAATTGGGAAGATGTCAAGTATCTCAAGCAAGAGATGGAGAAGCCCGCGAACGCCTCCACATTCCATACCAGACTTAAAATACTTAATGCAATCATTTCAATGCAGGTGGGTTGTAAGGCATAAAAAATGACATGGGGTTTCTAACCATTATTTCCTGGAATCCAACATTTCTTAGAGAGTTCTTATTGAGCTGTTTTTTACTCGCTCCATTAAAAATAAAAAGATGCACGATGATTTTCTTTATAGTTCCAAAAACTCGTTAATATACTGGGGAAAGTGCGAACGATGAAATGGTAGTTTAGTTTGTTTAGACGTGCATGCGACTTTCAATCCAGAGCATTTATAGTAACAGCAGCATGAAAAATGAAATGATGTCACGTCTAATTCCATTGTGAGCAATCAGCCACCCGAAAATTGTCACTTTTTTCTTTTGGTTTCTCTGAGCACACGCACACTAGATATTACCTCCCAAAGAAAAAAAGAACTACTTCCTCCTATTCCTCGATTACTCCGACTATTTTACAAAAACAGCTCAGCAAATGTTCACTTGCTACCTAGGTATATAACGTGCATGTGTATATTGCCAGAAAAAGAAGGTGAATAAGAAAAGTAAGAGTAAGAGAAATGGAGGAGGGAGAGAGGAGGAAAACAGCATGTGCCTGTTATAAATCATAAATGCCTGATAGCTACTCATTGAATTGGTTCGTGTGCCGAGTGCCATCGTGCTCTGTAAATGTTATAGTTATGAATATTACTTCCACGTTTCATGCTTCGTGTATTCTTGAGAATGGAGGGATCTATGCAAAATAAATTGACAATGACGTGACATCATAAATGGTTGGATAACTATGAATTTACAACGAAATGCTATTTGAGGCCAAAGTGCACAGTAAATTACGATGTAGTTTTTAATATAGATATATTGATTGGGGAAGGAGGGAGTATTATAAACTATGTATGGAGATTTATGAGAGTAAACATTGATCTTTATCCTTGAAATAATAATATAAAATAGAATACTCTGGGGATGGAAGATCTGGGTCGACTCTACTATAAAACACTGCGGGATGACTCCAACAACGTCGTGTTCATTAGTACAATAAACTACCTGAGAACGACCAAGGTTGTTTCTGCACTGAATGTAAGATGGACTCCATTGTTCAAACTCACCAACCGGAAGTTCCCTGATCCTGCCTGCGATATGCTGATGAGCACCATAAAAGTAAGTAGTTCATATAGTTGTGAAAATAGTGTGTAATATAGATTTTATACCTGGTTGACTAGAATGATTTAATAATGATTTTTTTTCTCGAAAGTATTTCGTTTCAAAAATAGTAAATGTAAGACAATGTGTTCTCTAAGCAATTTTTTTTGTTTCAGGAGCAAATTTTATACCACCAAGTGAGCAACATTCCAATGGGCAAAGGACTGTATTTAGGTTACCTCAAACTTGCAAGCTCAGTAGATCTACTGAAAATCATTGTGCCGACAAAATCACCAAATATGCTTCCTCACGTTAAAGTTCGGGATAATCCACATGTTTCGAGGTAAATGGGTCTATTATGTCACTTTTATTACTGCGGTGGAGGGTGGGCGGTGGTAGTGAGAAATGGTTTAGGTTTTATACTATTGACTTCTTGAGAGAGAAAATAATACAATACATGATACAAGAGCTTACTCATTCGATCGTAGTGCGAAATTCTTATTGTGGGCATTGTGCATGAAAGTGTAAATTGTTGTGTGAATGAGCATCAAAGAAGTTTTTATTGTCTCTAAACGAAAGGGATTTTCTTGTATGCTTTATATGTGTATTTTTTTTTTGCTTTTAGCGAGGAATGGTTTGCCCTTCAAAATCTTGTAAAGTCCAAATCCCTTGATCTCCTTTCCTGTGATCAACAACAGCAACAGCACCAGCCTAGCGGCAGTTCAAGTGAAAATGGGACAACGGCGAAAAGTAGCAAGACCGCTTCTGACTCGGAAAGTGAAGGGTCGGATACTATCCGATATTCAGAGGCTCAAGATATTTTTAGGAAGGAAGTTAGTAGTAGCTTTAAAAAGTTGCTGGCTCTTCTTGAAGTTGACGAAAATTCCTCCCTTGGTCACAGGTAAAAATGGATGATATGATAAAGACAGAAATACATGCATGCTTTATATACTGCCACTACTGCTTTTCGTAGTAAAGAACAAAAAGTAGGAGAAAACAGTTTGTAAACTTTTTTCTCGGAGGATCTAGTTGAATTGAATATTAAAGATTCATTTACGCGTGCCATAAAAACATCCATGTTCATTCGTCGCCGACTGGATTATGTCTGTTTTATTTTTTTTTAATGTTATTTACTTTTTCCCGTGAAACAGAATTTACAATACTGAGGTGATCGAAGTGAGCTCAACTGTATCTCTGCTTGTAGTATTACCGTCCGTGGAAAATGTTTGTCTTGTTGCTGGACAGTCTGACAGACTTCTTCACAGGAATGATCTCATTGCCCTACCAATTCAGGCAAGATACCAAAATATGCTGAAAAAAACGCACTATTTTTTTCTCTTTTATTCTTGTTTTTATGATGGACAATAAAAATGTTAAGTATGTCATGTGAAAATGTGAATGCATTTTGCATCATTTAATTTTATGTACGTTTTTTCTCATTTAATTTCTGCAGGTTTTTGAAGTGGTCCATTTATGTACATATCAAAATGAGTTTATAACACGTTATGCAAGACTGTCGACTATGTTAGAAGTTGCAACCATTTTAGCCCATCACACTCAACGAGAGGTAAATTACTTTTGACAAATAAACAGGATTTTTTATTGCACGGTTTTGCAAGTTATATTTTTTGTATAGGCTTTTTCATCCGATGAACTTACCTGTGCAAAGCATCGAACCATTCTTATGAGCGACTTGCAAACTAAAACCGATCTCAACTGGAAAAGTTCTCGTTGGGTGATGGATTTGGTAACATTGGCCAGAGCCAAAGAACCTGGAGTTCTACCCGTACAACAAGCATTTGCTCAAAATGTTGCAAAAACGTCATCCGACTCGATAGCCTCCATCATGTCAGCGGATGCAACTCTTCTCGGTAATGAGAAACCGTTATTGGCCGGTGAGGACTATGTTCCCTCCCGACAAGATCAACATCTCAATATCGGAGGAACCAACCTGAAGTGTTCAAGAAGCGAAAATATTCTAGCCACGCTGGGCCAGCAGCATCATCATCCCCACCACCACATTCATGGGGGAAAGGAGGACAGTTTTCTCAATCCTCCAGAATACCACTCCAGTCAACCAGACTCCCTCGCTTCCCCTCATAAATTTACATCCGTCACTCCCAATAAAGAAAAATCCTGTTCCAATACATGTACAAATGTTTGCGGGGGTGGAGTGGGTCAGTCACACGGCAATACTTGTAGCAGTAGTGGTGGCACAAAAGCCGCATTTGCATCAGGGCGCTTGAGCTACGCTTCTCACTCACAAAGTGAAACTTCCATATCAGTTTTGGCCACTCAGTGCGGTAGCCCTTCCAACATTCCCACCCCATTTTATAGTCCAAGCCTTCACAATCTTTGTAAACATGGCTCGGATTCTGAGGGAAGTCTTCATGCTGCTACTGGTGCGGCATCTGATGACGGGTCTACGGGTGGGTTGCTGCTTCCAGGACAGCAGGCGGATAATGTGAGTCAGTTGTCCGTCAATTTGAGTGAGAAACTGTCCATTTCCAGTAATAATGTGGATGGATCCTCACCCCTTCCCTCCAGCTCGCCTATTCCTTTAGATCTTATCACTGCCCAAGGACTTATCATTAATAATAACCACAATAATCACCAGAGACAGTCATCCTCATCTTCCTCCGTGGTTTCTGAACCGAGTGAAATGATAAATATGCCTTTAATTAATTCAATGACTTCAACAGCTTCAACAATAAAAGCGGGCATGTTGATGCGACCATTGGCGACATCGACGGGAGCCAGCCCAACGGCTTTGGAAACGTCGTCTGTGAGACAAACTAAAATCGTGGCTGTGTATGCTGCTTATTCCTGTGGACTGGCGCCAGGGACTTGTGTTCGTTTACAAATTACAAATCATACGACGGCTAGACAAATATTGAATTTATTGGTGAAGCATTTGAGCGCAGCGGTTCTTGCGAAGGGAATGGATGGACCAATTTACGATAATTATCATGATTTTTGTTTAGGTGAGACTTCTTTATAATTTAGCTCGTCATTTCAATGAAAGTGTAGTGTGGCGTGGCATGTCATTCTTATTAATTTTTTCTCTTTAAATTACAGTTGCAGTAATAGGTGCCAGAGAACGTGTACTCCGCTTAGATTTTAAACCAATGCACCTCCAGAAACCTTGGGACCTTTGCCGATTATATGTTCGCAAAAAGTTAGATGTAACGGCCGCTATTTTAGCAGAGTCGCGAATTCTTGCAGCGTGCAGCAGTGGACATCAACAGCAGCAGCATGATAACGTCTCTGAAGAACCCGAATAAAATATATATTATTTATCCTAAATAGAAAATATATTGCAATATCTTTCCTACAAATAATAAAAAAAGAAAACCTTTTATGAAATATAAATGAAGAAACACAATTTTTGGTTGTATGCAAAAATCCTTGTATGCGAAAAACCGAGCGAGCATGAAACTAGTCCTTGCAAAGATTAAAAAAGAAGTACTTTTTTATTTTATTTTTTTTATTTGATCAACTTTGATACCAATCGTCTAATCCATCGGCTGGTGAAATATTTTTTTGCCATTTAAAAAGCATGTCACCGTTAAATGGTCGTTAATCTGGTACCCTTTGACCGATTTCGCTCAAAATCAATAGGCTTCTTACTTGTCGTTCCAAGTAACTGTATACCAAATTTCAGATCAATAGGTCAACGCGTTTTTGAGTTAGAACGTTCACAGAGGGACAGAGAAACAGACAGACATGAAATGCATTCGCAATAAGAAGTACAACGTACTTCTTAATAATGAAGATTTCATCGGACGGAGATGATGGTTGACTTATGATGGATTTCATTGTTTAGTCTCAATTGACCCCATTCATATCCATCCGGCATACCTTTACTTTCTCTCTTTTTTCTACTTGATGCCTTGCTAAGTTGCAACTGATGCGTTAACCACAATACACCATAAATATACCAAAGTAATTACCATTATAACAATAAGAAAATAGAACAAAACTTTCTAATGTGGTGGCTACTAATTTTTTCTTACAAGTGATCAAATTCATTCTAAAAATAGCACATTACTGTTGTGTCTTTCGTTAAGAAAGGCATCTCTAGCCTCTCACCTATACAAAGCTTTCATTCATGCCATAATATGTATTATATTATTGTGGGTTGTTTCTTTCTTATAATTCCACAATGCAATGGTACATTTATCACACCTCATGGACAGCATGTTCTATTATTGGGGAACCAAGAATCAACTAACCCTTTCAGATATGGATGGACACATGCGTGCATGTGCACAAAAGATACACGTACAAATAAGTTTCAGGTTTCCGGTAGGATCGATTCGTGATTTGGTACAGTATGGTTTAAGACCTGATCGTGGTGTTATTACTTTAATGTAAATAGGTATATATGAAAAGGTCTGTAATCTTAATGAAAGAGTGCTCACCTGTACCTAACGGGAATCATATTACTCTGTGGCCTTAGATTACTATTACATGATATTTACGCGATGCCACTTCCACAACCTGCAAACCATACAATGCAGTTTATTTTAAGCAACCATATCATACGCTTTCTCGTCTAGTATTAAAATTCTATTTTCGAATTGTCCAGTTTAGAAAGTGGTCTCTGGAGTGGGAGCAACAGGAGTTTAGATTAGAATCTCCATTTAGAATTAAACTGCAATTTACAACAATGCTGATATCAAACGAAAATGAAAGTTGTCGCATGTCCTACTTCTTTCTCAAATGATGATGTATATAAAATGCGCCTGAGTCAGGGATTCGAAATTGATTCTTATTCCATAACCGGTCAAGTAATATTTGTCTCGGGGAAATCTCCTCATTCCATTTTTTAAAGACGTAAACATTTTCAAAATGAGGTTCTTTCTGTGTGCATTTGCTCTGGCTGTCACCATTTTAGCAGGTACGTTTTAAAATATACCAAGCAATTAATTTGACATTTATCCGTTTTTAAAAAGGGTTTAATTTTATTAAGTGTGTTAATTTTTCCTAAATAATTTCAATTCACAGCCAATGGCTTTCCAACGAATCTCGCAGAGCAGGAGCAACCACGAAAAAATCCAAACAGCAAACCACTGCCAGGCGGAGCGGCGGATAAACCAAGGCCAAATATTCAAGCTAAACCTAGTTCTCAGGACGGTTTGTTAAGTCCTCAGTCTCCAAATAATTTTATTTTGGATGTAGCTCACTCCACCGTTATGTCTGAATTGCCGGCTGAAGGAGCTGCTCCAGTCCAGATCATGGCGGAAACCGTCGTACATGATCCAATTTTGGAAGTTGGAAGTGAAAGCCATGTCCCTGAATCTGTTGTTCAAGATGCCATTCCTGATGCTCCAGAAGTTCCAGAAGTTCTTCAGGCTCCAGCTATTGAATCTGAACTGCTTACTGTGGATTTTCCTGCTGCTTCAGAAGCCATGTCTGCAGCTGCTTTAGAGACGGTGGCATCGGCTGTTCCAGAGTCTTTAGTTGCAGCTGCTCCAGAGGCTATGTCCGAGGCTGCTTTAGAGGCTGTGTCTGCTGCAGTTGTCGAAACTCCAGAGACAAGTGCTCAAGCTATCAATGCTGACGTGGAGCTTCTGGTGGACAATGCTAAAATGAAAATAAACGCAGGGAAATCACGTCGCCATGCTGGGGTTGAAGTTCCTGATGCCCTTCGAATTGGTGATTTTGAGGATGTTGAAAGTGGTGACATGGTAAGCACTTATCGTATGGTTTTTTACAACGAAATACATTCCTTCTTTACATAATTAGTGTTTTTTAAAAACAAATAAATTACACAAATGAAACTGTTTTACAGCTTTCCTCAGAATTCCCATCCAACCAAGAACAAATTGAAATGGTTCAAGAGTTTTCCAAAGAAGAAATGATTCTTATGGCCATGGAGCAGATGCACAAGAACCGCCCCCAAGTAATGATGAACGCTCCTCGTCCCGGAGCAGGAAATCGTCCCAACTTGATGAACTCTGGTTACAAACCCCACCACTCTGGCAGTTTTTCCGATGAAGATGATGACGAATCCAATGATTCCACTGTTGACTTACGTAACAGCGGTGAACCAGCTACCATTGTTCAGGAGGTAGTACCCCCACCATCCATCCCTGCTGCCAAACCTCCAAAAGAAACCAGTGCCGGTGGTAGCGGTAGTGTTTCCCAGTCCGGACATTCTTCCCACTCCCACACTCCCTACGGAAGTGGCTCCAAAAACAAACCACGTCCTTATGGAATGGATAGACCATCTAAAAATCGGCCCACTTTGGACTCAGGCATGAAGGACAAGAATGAACACTTTGGCCTTCCCCATTCCTCTTCTAATGACTATATCCAAAAAGGAGAAATGGGACTTGGAGGCAGCCACACTAGCAGCAATAGCGGCTCTACTAGCTATTTAGGCTTTCAAATTCCCGTAATTAAATGGGCGTCCCTTTCAGACTTTTTACCTACTTTTTGGGGTTCCCAGAATGTGAAATATGGCAAATCTGACCGAGACTCTGAGGCATGTGTGGATGACGATGATGAAGTTGATGTCAGTGAAGGAGTTCGTTCCCCAGTCATACAAGGAGGTACCTTTTGCAGTAGCTCCGAAGTCAAGAATTCTTGCAATAGCATTTGTGTCGGCCAAGGGTTTTCCTCAGGAAGTTGTTTGGGACCTTACCCCACTCCCGGATGTTTGTGCAGACATCGCAGTTCCGAGGATTATGGTAAGTTTCCAAAATAAAATTACTTTTAAAATCAAACTGCAACTTGTTGCCATTATTTTTCATGCAAAAATTAATTTCAATTTTTCAGGTTTAATGCTCAAGCCTCTTGAAGATGAATCTTCAGTTGCTGAATCCAACCGTGAGCAAGACCTTCAGACTTCTGTCAGCAAACAATGCAAGAAGTGCGGTTGTATGGATTTCTGCAAAAAGAGTGGCTCATTCACTGGCTTCTGTGCTGACAAGTGCTACTGCGCTGTCCCATGGTCCATGAAGAAACTTTAAACCCATCATTCCCACCATTGAAATCGCCGACAAAATTAATTTATTTCTTTGAAACTATTTATTTGATATTATTAACTTATTATTATTCTACCCGCCTATAAACTGTTGGTTTTATTTATTTTTACGTATAAAATTTGCGATGAATAAAGTTTTTGGTTTAAAAATAATGAGGAAAGATTACTAAAAAATGAGAAAGTATTTCTGGTAGACGGTAGACTTTCCCTTTCCTACCAAGTCAAGCGTGTCTATCAAGAACTGACAACCAAGCCACCATTATGTGAAGAACTCCATTGATAATCGTGAGCGCCCCCGTCACCACTTTTTCTTGGTAATATGTCTGCTCATCTGATTGTGATGTCAGATGCATTTCATCAGCTTTATCAATATCTACCGTTGCAACTAGAACCTTTCCCATATTTGTCACGACAGTACCATATTGCAATGCTGGTAATTTCGATATCATTACCGCTGATTTTATATATAGAACCCCAGCAATGATAAGAAAAACAGCGGCTAGTCCCAAATACAGGACGTACTAGAATTTAAAATATGAATACGGCATAAGGTATGATCAATTGTTTTCTGGCTGTGTAACCTAAAACTATTTTAAACTCACCAAAACCGAAGCGGATTTGCTATTACCAAAACAGCAAACTTGGCAGCTATACCATAAAAATGAAGAAGTCAAGCAAATGACAGTCAGGACAAGGAACGCTGATTCCATTGAAATATCGGGACAGTGTGCGTCTGTCATTTTGTTCCAAGTACTGTTAACCGTGTCACACAACTTGTACTCTTGCTTGCTTACCCATGGCGCATGCAAGTGGGTCATGAAGCCGAGTGTGACACATACTGTTCCGATAATCTGACGATTCACAATAATATGCAAGTTATAAAAATGAAGAAACTTTCATGTCAAACTATCTGCATATTGCACAATACGAGTAAGCTAACCAGAGTGGAAAGATGTAGCAAACCTGGAGCAGAAATGGGGAACTCGCATGTCACCATCGTTTAGGTTGACACCTTCAGGGTTATTCTGAATTATTCCAATACGAACTGAGAATTTCGGCATCTAAACTAGCAAATAGCAGTAAGAAAAAAAATTTTGTCGCATACAAAATGCATCTTAAAATTGGCTAATCAGTAGACGATATAATTAGTTAAGTTAGTAAGTTTAATGAAGAAGGGCAAGGAGCCAAGTTTCCTTAGCAGGTTGCATTCGATTTGATAAACACTTAACATGATGATACGATACGTACTATATGTCAGAAGTGTCAGAATGTAATAACAAAAGGCACACCTCTGGATTAAACTTACAATCAGTCAAAAGGTTTAAAAAATTTATTCAACGTAGACCATGCTATATACGTGAAGTAATTACAACTGTGGACATACATATTCTATTCAATTAAGTCAACAATGTTAGCAAATTAAATCATAACTTTCATAATCATCATCAGTTTAATTAGTCTGGAAGAAAATCCACTTCCTCCTTAATGTCTACCACTCCAAGCTGGTTAACTGCAACAGCAGAATGATTCACTAATATTTCAGATTCAAAAGTTTTTGAAGTGGATCCACCTTCATCTCCTGCTGAGTTATCCTGACCCAGTGACATTGGCGGGGAAGAAGTGACCACCGTCTCTTCATTTTCTGTCTTCATTGTCATTATCGATATCGGTGGTGTCAGCGGTCCAGCATCAAACTTTATTTGCCTTAGGTCAGCTGGCGGCTGACATGGTAATCTAGCTGCCCAGGGACGACTGTTTTCATCTTCGCTGGCTGTAACAGTTTCGTCGCCTTCTCGTTTCCTAGTTTTCTTATGACGGGATGATTCAATCCGACCTTTATGTAATGACCGGTGCACAGCACACAACTTACGATGTTGAAGAACATCAGCATGTGTTTTGAAATTATTTTGGCAATATCGACACATATACGGATTTGCCGAAGGATGTTTACTCTTAATGTGTTTTATCATGTTGCCCCCATGGGCAAATTTTACACCACAAACGTAACAGGAATATGGCCGAAGTCCAGTGTGAACTCGTTCATGACTTGACACTTGGTGTTGGGTCGGAAAAGTCCGTTCACAATGGCCACATTGAATCATTTTCTGCATTTGTCTAGATAAATTTGACCGTCTATTGGTACTTTTCCAAGAAAACCCACCTCCAGCATCAATTTTCTGATCTACAGTGATCAAGTCTGTGAAAACGTTTTCTTGTGAATCACTTTCTCTGAGTCGGCGACTTTCATCATGTATTTTCTTGCAGCTTCGTGAATGTAGGATGGCTGAATGATGGTGCTCGAAAACCCGAGGGCAAAATTCACAACGAAGTAACTTTTCCGGCGGTGTACGGATAGGATAGCTTGATTTGTTCGCCGGTGTAACTGGAAATAAAACATTTAAAATTGAAATTAAAGTTTATCAGCTTTGACCCTTCAATACAAAAATATTCTTAGATCATAAATATTTTTACTTTGAGGCAGAATAAGTAAGTACCTTTCACCATATCCATCTCGGCTCCCTTTCCCATTCTTCGGTAGTCGTTGTCAGTAGCATAAATTGAAGGTGATGGTGGAATCGTGCAACACAAGCGTTTTTCATTTGTAATTGAACTACCAGATTGTGGGACTACCTGCGATGGTGTTGTCAAAACCTGGTTATCATTACTGCTATTTTCAGTTGGGGCTTCTCTTTGAATGTCTTCCCTTGCTACTTGGAGTGCTGCCGCTTCCACAAGTTGTATTAATTTCAAATTCGTTTGAGAATGTATATCATTGAACTGGCCATTTGACGTGACGTGTCCAGGACCAACCACATCTTTAGCGTACTTTTCCAAATTCTGCTGGTGATTAACAATACATTGATCCACCAGGTTACCCTTCGCTGGTCCAACCAAAGACGAAGATTCTTGACTGTGGACTGCTGTGGACTGACTCTCATATGCGCTGACATCACCAAATACATAAATCTTGGAACTTTCCAGCACTGCAAGAAATAAATGTCAAATTAGAAGCAAAAATATGCATAAAATTGCATAATGCATACACTTCAATAAATAAGATAGTTCAAGAAAAAATATGTATATTAAAATATACGGATAGTACGTTTTGATTGTAACTCTTTCTGCGATGTCCTAACTTCATTAAAAATTTCTTTGCACTCTCCACAATGCTGAGCCAGCAAAAACTTCTGAGCTTCAAATTCACTTGCGAACCTCATCACTACTTCCGTCAGTTTTCTCAGCTCCAATGACATTACTGCTATAGGATCTTCAGGCTCCATTCTGAAACTACTGGTTAACTAATTTTCACCTGACTTCAATTAAATTAGATTATGCGAGGAAAGTCGAGATGACTAATGTTTAAAATTAAGTTGAACAGTCGAATCTATTGTCGGACGAAGCACATTTCACTCACGCCAGATGCAGCATTTAACAGTTCATGTACAGTGCACAGAGTGCACACATCTTGTAATTTCTTAAACATAAATGCACACACATTTTGTAAATTAAATTCCAATTTTGTTTATCGGTGTACAAATCTTTAAAAAACATTAATCTACAAATTACTAGTAGTACTAGAACTTAGAACCATATAGCATGATGCATAGTGCATCATTATCATATTATGTCATAGTTTTTTTAGCTTAGCAATTTAGCATGTAGCAATATATTACGTAGTAAACGTAAAACATAAACGGTTTTTGTGAAAGACGAAGCTTGGTTTTACTAAAAGTGAGTTGTTCCATTATCATCCAAAAATGACATGGAGGAATGTGTTAAATAAACCTTTGTGTTGTTTGTGTCATTTGTGTCATTGTGTCTGACGTTTAACGTTGCTCAGGTTACTTAGTCCATTGCACACCCGAAACCAACCAACCAAGGTGAAACTATGCTTCATTATGGAAGCCATAAACAATTCGTGATTATCTGGATTTCGCTGACAATCGGTATCGGATTAGTTGGTCCAGGTATCTTTGCATTCCGCTGTTATGATTGTGATACTGGTTCTAATTCGGCGACTACCTGTTTACAAGACGAGTCAATTGCTCGTGAAACGGAATGCGGACAAAACCCACAAGGATGTCTAACTTACCGTATCAAGAATATGAGCGGAACAGTTGAAGATGAAGGGGGGCGCAAGTGCATTGATCAGAAATTTTTGAACTGTTTTTATGTTGGTACTGGTTTGGACATAAATGATGGAAGCGGAAGATGTCTCAAAACTGTATTGGAATGGAATATAGTTTATCAGATTACTACTTGTTGGAAGAATAGGAATAGGAGGACTACAGTGGATGGAACGGATGATGAAAATGAGCAAGATAATATGCCACAGCCACGAACAAATGGTGTATACAAATTGCCAAAGGAGTTTAGCTTGTGTCTATGTAAATCTGATCTCTGCAACAAAATTGACAACTGGAAGCCTGATCAGTTCAGTTCACGCTGGAGGACGCAGTTGAGGGAGGTGGAAAGGTTGATTCTGCGCCAAGACGTACACAAATCTCGACAGCAACCTATTTGTGTTTAATTATTGGACTTGCTTTCCCCACGCTTTGTTCAAATATGAATTCCAAGACTAGACAGTTGTGAGTTAACACAACAGCCATCACTGATAGCGATGAAGTGTCATAAGGAATTATTAAAATAATGAATTATGCTTAGTGGTTTTATAACTAAATTCCATAGTTTTACAACGCAATGAATTAGTGAACATCAAAACTGAAAACTGACATCAACAGAAAATAAGCATATTATTACAGAATTATACAAAACGTACAAAACATTACTGCAAATAGCAATTAGTTAGAGTGATTCTGCGCAATATTTTGAAGAAGAGTTACAGTAGATTCCGTCTTGAGTAGTTGAAAAGGTGTTTGTTTAGCCTTATTTTCAATGGTAGCTTGAGCTCCATGTGCTAGCAATAATTTGGCGACTTCTATTTGCTCATCTTCACAGGCTAAATGTCTAAAATACAACATAAGTACCAAAATTTTGAATAACCTTGCATTCTGTAAAATTCAAACGTTTAAATAGCATAATTCCAGGTATATAACTTACAATGGTGTATTCCATTGACTATCCTTTGCATTGATTTCAACCTTTGGATCTTTATGATCTACCAGCATCTTCACAATTTTGATATTTCCAATGGAGGCGGCTCGATGAAGGGCAGTTGCGTTCAATTTGTCTCGTAAATTCAGATCAGCATGATTTTGCAGAAGTATTTCAACAATCTGCAAAACAAAAGACAATTTTATATTATCTTCCCCATCAATGCTCCAGAAGACGAACGTACTTTAGATTCCAGTACTTCAACTTCAACACTTACCTCTAAATGATTCTTCGAAGCGGCATACTGAAGTGCAAAGTGTCCACCTGAATTCTGAGAATCCACATCGGCCCCTTTGGATATTAATAAGCGTACAACTGGCGTTTTGCCAGCAGATGCTGCACTGATTAATGGGGTGATTTCACTCTAAAAATACAGGGCATTATGTACTTTAATGCTAACTGATATGATAAAACCTTGTTTTGACAACTTACATCGTCAGTGGGATCCACCGGAGATCCTAGAGTGAGCAAAAGCTCTGTCAATTCAGCCAGACCCATACTAGCCGCCCAATGAATTGGTAGTCGTCCACTCTACAATTTAAAAAAATAACCAGAAAATTATAACTATAAAGCAGCATAAATTGTGCACACAGTTATTGTAATTTTTTTAAAAATAACTCACATCATCCTTAGATTTGACAAGCTTTTGATCATTCTGCACCATTTGTTGAGCCCGCACTACATCACTTTGCATAATCAGTTGATGAATAGTTAGTTTTGGAAGCGCAGCCCCTATACAATGACAAAAGTTATACTTTATTA
>JAQIWN010001691.1:0-19133 GCA_034699025.1 Entomobrya cf. arborea Gr-Col-00668
ATTATAAACAGAATTACCGAGAAATATAGTCGGGAATATCCACAACGAAACGTTTTATGATAAACCATCTTTTCCCAAAATTTCTTGGGTACGACATTGACCGCCGAATGGAAATAAAGTTTTACAGCTACGTTTTCATTCGGAAAGCCGTATTGCTAAAAATGTTAATATGCATATGTTATACATTAAAGTATTATTAGGTAGTATCCCTGTATAATTTAATAGCATACCATTAGAACGTTTTCAAAAAACAAACTGTCGTTTTTATGTTCCAGAAATGTGTGAAAATCTATTTCCTTAACGTTGTAAAGCTTTGCGGAGATAAGCACTGATTTAATGAGTACAGAAGTCTCAATGTTTGATGTTGTGTCATTTTTGCTTCTACAGCTCACAAGACCAATGGTAACCTTTGGAACTTGGGTCCTGAGGTTTTCATTCAAATCAAAATCATTTGATATCTTTAAATTTCTTGACAGTGACCAAAAAACACCTGTACACACACAAAACGAGACAAGTAAGGACACAAAAGCTTGTTTAGAAGACCTGAACATTTTGAGTTAATGACGAAATGTTATCTAACGAACAACTTTTTAAACTGTGATATAACTCACTGAACAGAAATAGGTAACTGAAATTTATTCACGCATAAAATTTAAAGTAAGTGAATAATACCAATGCCGTTATTTTTGTCAAAAATACGCGAGCAATATTGTTTTGCTAGCTTTGATCATCATGTACTAATAATGTATTTGTAAGGCTTATGGCAATAAAACAGTAATCTGATAACAAAGAGTACATTGTATCATTTACACAATTTTTGTGTATTTCTGACTTAGCTAATCGGCATTGTAAAAAGTCGTGTTATTATTTGAAAGAGTGATATTGCTCAAAGATAACCCATTTTAAAAATTTTATGCCGCTGGCAGTAAAACTGGAGGGGGTTTAAATTTTCACCATGACTGATTGGCCTTTTTTTTTGAATGGCTGTATTTTCTGTAAAACAAAGTATACCAAATTATTTAAATACCCAAACTCAAATACATTCATCATCATCGATTAAATATTTACAGTTACAGCAGCGTTCTCCAAAAATCAATTTATAGAATTTTGTGATAAACAGGAGGAATCTCTTTTGATAGATGCTAATGGAATTTCGCAAAATGGGAAAAGGATTGGGCTAAGTTGCAACTTTATTAGTAAAGGAGTAGGTAGAATGAAACGTCAATTCCTAAATTGTATAAATTGTATGACAATGACAGAAATTTTGATATTTGAATGGTCTATAATTATCAGGGTGGGTGGGTAGTTGAGTAATTTATCAAGGAAATCATTTGATGAGTATACTTTTTTTAATACTTTCTATGTGCACACGAAAAATCAAGTTACCACCTAAACTATAAAAATAATCTTAATTACAAATTATGAAATGGCTAGAATTATATACTTACGCATAGGAAAAAGTGCTTAGTGGGTATTTATGTTGGTAATAAATGAATACTTTTGGTGCATTTTCAATTAAGAATGACATCGCTAACCAACAATTAGTTGACAAGCAATTTTGATATTTGAATGGCCTACCTGAATGCGTGGGTAGTTTGTAAAAAGAAGAAATATTCCTAAGTTCTTTTTTCAAAGTCAAGTTGAAAGAGTATTTTCATCGTACGATTTGAAAAATGTGGGAAACACTTCTACAAGCACATCATTCCTTGCAAAAAATTGAACCTTATGGCATAAAATATTCCAAAACAAAAGCTACATTTTACATTGAACAGAAAACCGCTTCTAGAAACATCTTTTCCACTTTCATAAATCTTAACAATATTCTAATCTGTTTTTCATTCGCAATCGGATTTAAATGTGAAAACAATCAAAAAGAAAGCACTAGCTATCAACTCCAAATCTTAAAAACTGTCCTACAGTCATTAAATCTTGCCTTTTTCTCTATCGGAATCGTTGCCACATGGACATTTAATCATCATAGCGATATCTCCTGCACTCTAATGAATCAAGCTAAACAATTCTACCAAAAAAGAAATGGCCTTGGAGGTTCCCGTTCAAATACACTTTTATTCGAACTAATCATCGTCAATATTGTGACCTCCAATTTTGCTGGGACGGCTATGATAATATTTACTCCCTTTTTGTGTAAAGTTACTCCCCCGCATTTGATCTATTCTTTGATATACCCATCATCATCTTCATTGTCTCAACCTTTTTCTTTAAAATTTACTCTATTTTGTTCCGTTTACATGGCAAGCGTTGCAGTATTCATACAAGTGAAAGTTACAAAATTAGTATTTTACATTTGTGCTGTGCTATATGAATCACAATTTACCTTAAACTCCGCCTACACCTCCACTAATGAAGTTTCAGGTTACCCCAGTCCTCTTCCCGTTTTCAAAAATTCCACAAACGTTTATCAAAAGAGTTTCCTGTTTATCTCACAATTTTGTACATTTGGCGTTGCGTTTTTCCCTTTCATAATGTCACTGGGTATGTGTATTAACATTGTAACCAGCCTGGTATGCATCAAATTTCATGGAACCATTTCATCCATCCTTATTTTAGCATGTGGGGGATTGGATCTTGGAACTTTGGTGATTACAGTGGGCCTTTATGGATTTTCTGTGGTTGGATTTGAGGAAAGCGAAAAGTTTAAGAAATACTGGAACCGTCGTCGGTTACTTAAAAAAATTGAGAGAAAGCAATTAGCAGCTTGTCTACCAATTACGGTGAAAGTTGGAACATTTTTTGTCATGAAAAGAACAACCTTGCCACAAGCTCTTCATCAAATCGTTAATTTTACTGCTACCCTTTTAATTGTAGATGAATAGACATGAAAAGAAAGCACTTGGAACTCAGATAATATGAACACAAGACAATTAAATATTGGAATTGATTTGTTGTCGTCACTGTCTTGTTTTTTCAATATAATTTTTATGGAATACATAATAATAGTTATTTTATGGAATGAATGATAGATATACAAATACGTCAAATTCATTGACCATTTGGGTCTCGTGTATTAAAGCCAATAATTTTGTACATTAAATGCATGATATTTGTCCTGTTTATTTGTCAAATTAACGTACCAACATAAATATTTAAAGATAAATTAATTCATGTTGTATTACACAATTGGTATAAAATAAAGAAAATTTCATAGTCAATTAATTGGAATATTTATAGTGTTTGTAGAACCGAACCGATTGTTCAACTACTAACTTATCTTCTTCCGTACTAACCCATCATATTTAGTTAGAGCTGGGCATTCAAAAGATTCAATAAAAATGTTTTTATATTATAACACAACCACAAAAAATTCCATTACTTGTAAAATCGACCTATAATTTTAGCTGTACAATGAATAAACGTCAGTTGTATATTTTCCGATTCATCTTTTACTATTAATTGCATATCGCATGGCTTAGTAAAGTATGTCAAGGTAAATAAGAATTTACATTATAAGATCTGAATACAGAAAAGCATTTGTTGCGGACAACTTTATCATATTAAATGTATTATTATATCACAAACTTTTGTCAGTCAAAAATGTCAATAGTAAAATTAATTTTAAATTTAATCAGTCATTTCTATAGACAAAGTTATTAGAGAAGAGAATTTGATTTAAAATTGACAAAAAAGGTAAACGACAAAATTTTAGAAAGTGGAAAATAACTAGGTGATATTTTTTTTACAAGTTTGGTATGCATCAGTCTTATTTTTATTTACTGTTTTTGAACAAGTTTGGGATAATGGGCTAACCTCAACAAAAAAAAAGACTTTACATTGCAACTAAATTCAGCCCATTTAGTAAATATTGAATATTTAGAAAACATTTCCGAAAATAAGAAAATTTGGTGACCTTAACAATAAATCGATTATTGGCAGAGGTCCAGCACGATTACTAGTGGTTATTGTGAATTCATTAAGAAATCACTTTGAAGAAATACAAGACATTGAAAATCTTGGGGTTCCATGGAAGAATATGATGTAAGTATTATATTTCTTGTTGATCAGAGTATTTTTTTTTCTGAACAATTAAATAAAGCATGGTTAAATACTACTAGAATTGAAGATGTCAAGTTGATAGAAAAACAAAAGGAATTTGGTGAACTGGTTATAAGTTCGATGATAGATAGGTAGACAAAACACAAATATCTCATGGGCTATAAATTTGTTTTAAGGGGTAGTCCACCGGCTGACTTTATTGTCAAGACAAATGACGACACGTTTGTTAATATTCCGATGATAATGAATATACGAAAGGAAGATTTGAACAAAAAGGAAGTATTTAGCAATGTACATTTAAAAAGAATTGAGAATTTGGGAGGTCTATTGAAAAATTTGACAGATATCTCGTCACGGAGAAATTTTCATTGATTTGTATCGTAGTTTATTTTTATATCATAGATTTTATATTATACTCTACTCACAATCGAGTTTTAGATAACGTATGAATATAAAATATTACGAAACTATTAAACGTAAATTTTGAACTATATTATATTGATAAGTTTGATTAAATTTTGATGTCTGAAATTAAGCATATTTATTTGATAACACTTGTGAACCAGAGGCGTGTGTAGTAATTTTTTTTTCTCAATTGGTAAACAATGTTGCCTTTGTGCAAACAAGATAAGCTTTATTGCACGTCATGTACTCAACTGAATTGTATTCAAGTGGTCTCGCAAATTTACCGACGAATTTCAATGGAGTAAAAATACATTGGTACATAAGTTTAAAAGTATTGAATGATTTCTCTTTCAATTTAATGGTAATGATAATCCTACTATTGATTTGTTTTAGGGGTTCTTTAAATTAAAACAATATATAAATTATCAAATAAGTGATATTTTACTATATTTTTACTCCACTTTTCTATTTTTAAAATGTCTAAATTGTTTAAGTGGTGATTAAATGAATCAAACATGAAACGGCAAATGACCAAGTCATAATTTCTTTGATTATTGTGACGTGTTCCATGTTATAAATTTATATGGAATGGTGGAACTAATAGCATCGTTTCTGGGACTTTTACCAATCTTAAAGGCTATCAATATTATTGATATTACCCTAACGGAAAAAAATTGTATTGCGTTTGTATCGATTAATCGATTGTACTATCTACTCTGTTCATGCTTGGCAATCTGTATATTTCAAGAACGACGTACAATTTGATAGCAAGATATGGTCATTAAATGCCTTTTTATTATTTTTATAGATATAATACGTAATTTGTCACCATTGTTTTTTGTACGTAGTAGTCCTATTTGATAGTTAGGAAATGCATATGTTTGTGTTTTAGATTTTTCATCACATGCCCTACAACTTTAGTGAGCAAATTTGTCTTAAAATGATTTTAAGTACTTAAATGTTTTGTTACGTAATAGATCCCCTGTGTGTATATGCCATCAGATGTAAAAAACTATCGCTTTTATTTTATTTTCGACTAGTTTAGACAGCTTAATTTGAAGTTTAAAAAAGAAATTAATAATTTTTCACAAGTAATACTACTTTTATGGGAAGAAGACCTGGACATTATGATGTAAAAAAAACTAATTGTTATTTCAACTTAAAAATCTTTTAAAAATTGATTTATCTAAATTCCCAAAACATTTGTTTTCACTGTATGGCTTTTCTACGTAAGCTTCTACAAGTGGTTTCATCAGATCTTCGACCAAGTCCACCTTGGGATCGGAAATATTTATCTATATGTCAAAGCAATAAAAATAATTACTATAGAATAGTTCTTGTATATTGTTTCATAATGCAATGTTAAATTTTTGACTAATGATTTACCTTCCAAAAAAGTTTTAAAACTGGGAAAAATATCCTTCCTTTCATAAACCTGTTATCATTGCCATGAATCAAATGTATTCCATCAGGATCATCAAATGCTGCTTTACAATAAAATTCCTTTTCACAATCAGAACCGAGAAAGTGCAGAGTACAAGGCATGATTTTCAAATACTCTAAATGTAGCATAAACACAAATAAAATAAATAAACATTTTTAAGGATATGTTACAGTTGTATATTTCGTTACTAGAATTCTAACCTGGTTTATAGTGCAACAAAATATTTGCAACTTTTTGGTCATGTAATTGAACTTGTTTGCAGAAATCCTCATAAACTTCTACAAATTGGTCGACTACTTTTTCACTTCTCATTCTAGTCAGATTCATTACCAGTACTCCTGAATTTACACCTTTTGGCTGAACAAAAGGACCACCTGGATAAAAAAAAATCAAAAATTTGCTTTCATATTCTCCTAAAAATACGTAAACTAATAAATAATTATTCGTTTTTAATTTCAGTTACCAGCAAACATGCGTTCATCCAAATCTAAATATTTATCGTTTTCAGGCTGCCTATTATATCCCATTGATATTAACTGCTTATCATTCATTTGTCCAAGCAAATCCCAATGTCTCATTATATTTCCCGTTACAATTATATCACTATCCAAATGAATTATACTATCAATATTTGGAAGTGAGTCCTAAATCAAAGAAAATATTATTTTAGTTTGTGTATAATTTTTATTTTGGGACATGGATGTAGTTTTGAAAAATTACCGGATAAAAGAATCGAACATAACCACACCGAAATCTAGGATGATAAATCATATGTTTACGATATTTTGCTGGTACTCTACTTGCCGCTAAATGAATTTCTAATACAACGTTGGGCTTTTGACTGTCGTCAGAAAATTGGAGTTTTCGAATATCCTCCGTAAAGTTTTTCTGGTCCTTTAGATACTCTAAAAACAGATGAATCTCAACTGTGGAAATATTAAAAAGTTTTGCAGAAATCAAAACAGATTTGATCATTACAAGTGTCTGTGCATAGTATTTATTTCCTTTAAGATTCCCTGTTCTACAAAATACAGCACCGATAACAACTTTACTGTTATTATTATAATTTGCAATTAAATTATTTTCTTCACTTGACTGAAACCAGCTACTTGCACTAAAATTGCGTTTGTCATTTGGCTGCAACCAACTTTTTACTAGTTCTGGTTTATTTTCTACATAAAAGAATGTTGATATACTATAAAGAGTATAGAAAATTGCTATAAAAACTAAAATCCTTTGAAACGTAGACATGATTGGTTTCTTAATTTTTTGTAAAAAATTACTATAACAGTTAGTTAGGTATATAAATTGTCCCAAAATTTTGCGTTCGATTATGTCACATATAAATAGAGATATTGGAAGTCAAATGTTTTACGGACAGAAAAATTGATACGAACAAATGATATGTCATCAGATAAATCTTACACATATTTGTATCAAGTAGATAACGAATATGTATTGTAATTACTGTACGACTATGGCTGATTCATATCGATACCTACCTATATTTCAAAAATACGTCAAACCTTGTGACGCATGCAAATATACAATATGGGATTTTATAAATAAAAAATTGGTAATTTATGACCATGATCGCATTTTTATAAATTATTGGATGCGTAATAAATCGTTTATGATGATGCATTTTTTTAAAACAAATTTACCGTTTTACATAGATTCCGCTTGGATTATCTTTGCAAAATTTCGTAGACAACAATTGTATGGAATTATGAATCATCTTTAGGTAGGCTTTTTAATGCTAAGTGGGTATTTATTTCAGGATTTATTGAGGAAAAGTTGCATTTATTCGTTATGATATGGATTAGTCTTTTTTTATTATGCGATCGGAAAAACATCTTTATACTTTGATGTCTTTTGCACATTTGCATTTGCAGTTTTGAAATAAAATCAAATACAAACTGGATTCTCACGATCGTTCTATTTGGAAAAAGTTAGCTTTATTTTAAGCAAACAATGAATAGCCGACAAAAAACTCAAAGTCGAGGATTACTCGATAAAAAGATAATAGGTCACAACTGCATGATATTATGCATTTTTGTTCGGACAGCGCATTTTGACAAATCAGCATAATAAACAATATTGGCATTCTTTCCTAATTGATAAGCTGACAATTTTTTTAGCGTACATCCTCCTTCACTTCACTTTACTCATTCATATATTTCTGACATAAGTGCATTATTATAGTAAAATGTTGATAAAGAGATTAGTCTGCTCTTTTATTGGTTTTGATTCACAATTGCAGCAGAAAGGAAGATACCTTTTGTGTTCAGAGTAACATTTTGTACGTTTGACAGTCCTATAAAACCATGTAATCATTTATTTGATTAATATTGCTTTAAGCTTTCACCGCAAAAGCATTTTTAAACTTAATTGACACAAGCATGTAGTTTCAAAACTGATTAGTTTTATTTTACATTAAGTAATTACGTTGATATTGATTTTTTTTAAGTTGTGCAAGAATTTCCAGCAATTATAACAAAAATGTAGCACAAAATCTGCAACAAGTAAAAAAATATATATCTATTGAATATCTAATGGTATCCAAATTCAGGCTGGAATAAAATGTATGTATAAGTGCTTGATTTTTGGGGTGACGGTCAATTCGGCAAAAATACCAGACAAATAAAGCAAAGCTAATTTAGAATGCTAAAAGAGAAGTCAGTGTCATTATTAACTGAACATGCTTGTCAATATTGGTAATGTAAGATTAGTGGATAAATGGGAACGTCACACTATTATGGTTACATTTATTACATGTGAGTAAACCTTATCAGCACTGGGGACGGTTTTTCACTGAAATTGTGAAGTGTGTTAAACAGTATTGTACAAGTAATCAACAAGATATTATTAAACACACGTATTAATTACATTCTTTATCGTTAAGCAAATACCACATGTTTTTGATTTGCTTTACACAAAAAAAATTGTATACACAGCGGAATATCATGACAAAATTCCCAAATCGGGTTAAAATGATGTCATCTTTTAGATATGAAAGCCACGTTTATATGTTTAAATAACAATGTATCAAATATAATTTGTGTACTTCCTATCAACCTAACTACAAATTAGAGGTTTCATACGATGTTTTATATAGGATTAATTTTGTATTAAATAACTTAAAGTTACAAAGATCATCCGAGAGGGTGCGCGTTTTTTTGTTTGTCGGAGATGGAAATTTTGTTTTCATTTATAATTGTGTTGACAGTTCTTTTATAATAAAAATGAAATCTGCTAACTTTTTTCCACGATGGAGTTCTCGCTATTTGATTATTTTTGTGATACCTTTATTCATCTGGTCTTTGACGAGAATTGACTCGTTTGGAAAGGCTCTTGTCTCAAATAAAGGGAAATTTTTTGCTGGGACAATATTAGAAACCAAAGTAACTATACCGGATTTACCATTGGGAAAGGCTAGGTATGATAATCAACGCATTGTAAGTTTAAAATATATTTTTAAAATTTACTTAACTAGAAATATTATCTTAAGTTATTTTAATAAATGACTTATTGTCGTCATGTATAGCTTAGAATATACGACTTTCATATTATTGGAACCGAATGGGAATCTCTTTTGGGAAAGTATGATATTTGTTTTGCCACTCAGGCAAGTTTAATAGCTTAATTAACACACAAGTGTAATCGTTTATCAACTTGAGTGAGATTTTTAATAATTCTTGCTGAATTTGTGGGTAACAGACATCTATTGAAAGAATGTACTGGCTTCCTTATATCCTTGAAAGATGGACTGCACCTTTAAGTATAGCTGTTCGATTGATCAGTGAAGAAGAATGGCTTATATTTAATTTATATATAAATTACCTTAAAAGTTGTAATCCTGCTTTTGAAAGTCAAGTAGCTATACATCTGGCAGTACCAAGTTCTTTGGGTGTGCTGAAAATTGATGATAGTATACTCAGTCAATGGGAAGGTATTAGTTTGAAAGAAATTCTGGAAAAGGGGAAAACATGTCCAGAGGCTAAGGAATACCTAAAATATTTACTGGAACTACTACCAACAACCGATCGAAAGAAACTAGAGCTTAAGGAAGTTTATCCTCAAAATCACATGAGAAATATTGGAAGAAAGGGATGTGGAACTCACTGGACATATTCAGCGGATGTTGATATTATACCTTGTAATGGAATGGCTGATAAACTACAGCAGTTTTATGACGATTTAACATCACAAAAGAAACATTGTGCAAAGTAAGTATAAAATTTTTGATTAATTTTTTAAGTGTAAATAATTTTATGAATGTTTAATTTCGTTTATAGATGCGCATATGTCGTCCCAGTATTTGAAATAAACGAAACATATCCCTTCCCAGAAAATAAGAAGAAAGTCGTCAAGTTATTTAAGACTGGAGCTATTCGACAGTACAATATCGGTGTTTATAAACACGGTCAAAATGCAACAGATTATAAGAAGTAGCTTTTTACTTTTTAAATAGAATATTTATGCATTTTTCACAATATAATAAGTTTGTTTTAAGAAAATTATTTCCATTTTTTATACAGGTGGATTTCCAGTAAAATTGACCAAAAAGCTGTTACCATTTCGCATAAAATTAACAAAAAATTACTGAAAAACGTGAATTATGAGCCTTTTTATGTGAGTCCCGACGATATAGTGCCTTTTGATGAAAGGTTTTTGGGGTATGGTTGGACTAGAAACTCACAAGTAAAATACAAATTTGAAAACATGAATTTATTGAAAATAAGGAGTCTAATGTTTTATTAAACTGGTTATTATTTTGGTTTTTCTATTGTTTAAAGTTTAAAGCTGCTTTTACTGCTGGATGGAATTTTTCAGTGCTTACTCCAGTATTTTCTATTCACTGGGGACTTCAAACTATGAAAACATATGAAATTGCGAAAAAAGGTGGAACTGGAAAGTCAGTTAGGTCAGAACAGGTTAAAGCAAATGAAAAGGTTTATGAAGGATTTTTGAAAGAATTGAATTTTAAGAAAGAAATAGGAACACTATGATATTACTATTCCATAACTTTTAAAACTCTTAAGCAAATTTTAAAATGTGATTGTTAATTATTTAAGGCATTAAATATAGACTGAAATGGACTGAGAACCCACATGATTATATTTTGGTTGTTATATGTTGTCTTTAAATTGTATATAGGTTAGCCAATTTGGGAAATATTGTTACAAGTTAAAACTTTTTTTTTGGATTACGTGATGGTTGAATTTTAAATAAATATTATAACTTTCCATTTAACTTTGTTACTCAGTACGTTTAGGAGACCTTAATCCGATATCCAATAGCATTATCGAATCAATCCAGTAGTGACCGCAAAAGATAAGCCATTGACTTTGATTTAGTCCTTACGTAAAAATACGTAAAAAAAACAATAATGAATTTGTTTCCGTCATGCATCTTTGTATGAAGTCGATGTATGTCTACCTAGTCTTATGGCGATATGCAATTTAAGCTTACTTATATTGGTGTCATGAATTGGGAAAGTAGTAATTTTTTTGTCAAATTAGGGAACTTGAAAGAATAATAATAATAATGATTCGACCAGTTTATTAAATTATAATTCAGCACGGGGTCAATTTCCAAACGTAGTAAATTTATTATGATTTTGAGACGAAAGTGCAAAAAAAATATGTTCGTTTATTTCAGTTACATTCTATTATAAAATATGTATAATTGATCACCATAATATATTGTATGGACGTGCCAAAGTACACTTAATTCTCCAAAAATAAATACTGTATTGAAGTTAAATAAAATATATATATTTTAATAAATAATATGATTTTATTAATTTACACATTCAGCGAAAAAGGTAAATTTTTACCTATCGCTATATCATTCAAACATTTGAACAATTTCCCAAATTTCTTATTTCTCTTTAAATGTGCAAACATTGGTATTATTTTCTGCTTTAATTGAATATTTGATTTCTTAACATTTTTGCAATTCTTTTTATCAACTTCCCACCAAACACCATTTGAAATATCTACCCACTTTGCTTTAACCCCAAACTCCCTCTCAGCAATTTCCCGGAGTTTTCCCGAAATAAATGGGTCATCAATCCAGAAGAATCCACCCATATTCTTTACCGCATAAAGCCTTTCAACCCATTCTCTCGAAATTCCAAAAAATGCTCCAAGACAAAATGTAGGAAACTTATCATCAACCCATTCCTCTTTTGTAACAAACCACTTTCTCCTTTCACAATTTTTACATCTTGCCGGTTTCCGGTTTTTTATAGTCTTGCAATACATGTCGTATGTCCCATTATTTCCATTTCTTATTTCCTCCGAACGTTTATCAAGAATTTTTGGAATATTAACAAAAACGTCATCATCAGTTTTTACAATGAACTCCGCCTGAGGGCATCTTTCCACAACAAACTTGTATCCCATTAGATGTCTATAAGTATTATTTCTGTACGAATCTGTAAACGAGCCGATTATCATATCTTCATATTTTTCGTTTTCTTCTAATATCTTCTGGTCTTCTTTCACTGCCTCTTTCCATTTGGCATTGTGTACCAATTTATTTTCCACATCCTTATCTCCTTTTAAACAGTAATCACTTTGCCCAAGAAGGAATACCGTTTTCACTTGCCATCCACCTTTGTACTCTCGAATGGAACCCCATGTTTCCCTTATAACTTTTCTTCCATCAAAGTTTGTTCTTTTTGAACTTACTAAAACTAGAAGCAGTCGTTGAACTCCAGACGTGTTATTTTTTAAGTCACAAATATTCTTGTTTTCGGTTACAATGTCAAGATACTCATTGATTACAAAACCACTCGAATTTAATTGAGTAACATTTTGTTTGTCACGTAAAGCTAAAACGTCATTCCACACTTTCTCACAAGTTAGTATCTGACTGTTATCGTCAATATTTCTAACAGTTGAGTTAATTGTTGTGGTAATAAATTTGTTAACACGATTACTAGAAGATAACTTAGGTTCAAATTTCGAATATTCGGCAAACTTCGTTTCACTTATGTATATACTAAATATTAAGGCTACACTAAGAAGACACGTGATTATTAAACGTCGATGTAATCGAGACATGATGTATTGATGAAATTTGTAAAGTTTTCAATAATTTGATTATAAAATCACCTGTTCAATGACTATTAATTATGATTCATTTGTTGATCATTGGCTACCCGATATATGGGTTATCATTTCAACTCAAATAGTAGCTTTGTTTGTGGTTCACACTTATCACTATCCGCATTTTTTGCTTTTGCTTTGGTGTATCATTTAAGCTAATACGTTAATGTTTGTACTGATACAGGTTATTTAACAAACAGTATTAAACCACAGCCTAAAGTGTTAAATTTTGTTGTACTTACAAGGCCTGATAAAAAAATTGGATACTGTAGTAACATCGAACGCATTTAGCTCTTATGTCTATTTTGTTTGTCTAATTTACATTTTGATACTGTAAATGTAAATCTTATTTATATATTGACAAATGGAAACATCACCAATTAATTCGACTAACTTTACCTAATTGTTATTTCACATATCTTAATTATGAACACATTCAAGATCAATTAACTCTGTTACCTTGGAGCTTCTTAAAACTACTGATCTATTATTAAGTCAAAAATACCGTAATTTATTTTTGTAAATGATCGATAATAAAGGATTCATTTATAGTATTTTTGTTGCCACTTATTATTTTTTCTGCCTACACGCTAAATTTTCTTTACGTATCGTTAAATTAGTGAGGCACATTGTTTTTTTTTCTGCTCAAACCCATGCAAGTATTGGTGTCGGATAAATGATGCAAAAAATGCCATATGATAATACTTTATGATAAGAATACAATGTTAAAGCAAAATGATAAGCCATTAACCATTTATGTACAAACAAGGAAAACATATGCTCGACTTAGAATAATTCGGGTTACAAACTAACGTCATTTTAACATTAAAGTAATTTGCAGCATTTGTTAGTGACAGCAAACTTGACGTTATCATTTCATTAGTGATCTCTTCGCGTTTTTAATTCACTGGTGTACCGTAAATTAAAAAAGGAACAGTAGTCAATATCAAGTGTAAAATTTCCTTTATTAATGTGTATGATATTTATGGCCGGAAAACTTTTTTGTCAAATATTTAGGTTAAGAATTGAACTTCAATACAATTTTACTCCAGAAGGCTTACAGGATAGCAATTTATCATTAAGAGTAGGATTAAAACAATTGACAAGTTAATTATTTGTTCCTACGTGTTAAACAAGCAAAGGATTAAATTTATTATTTTAAAACTATGTCAAATATTGGTCTACTCTACATTTAAAACACATGGTTTACCTTTTAAATAGGAATAAAATGAAATAACCAGGAACCAGAACAAACCAACTTACAAATATTTATAACAGAAGAACAGCCATGAATGTTGATGCGGTATACAAGCAAATATATTTTGTTATCGAATACATGCCTTCACTTCCAAGTGGTTTCCCATGCTTTGCTAACTGAATGAGTAGCAACGTAAACGTCGTTTTATGATAGATAAGTACATCTCTTACATAATGTCAACAAAATGTCAAAGCCAGCAAATAATTAGAACTTTTTATGAACGTTGGGGTTATATTTTGAGCTATATATTTCCAATAAATAGTTACCTTATTTCATAATGTATCAAAATAGACCTGGAGTAAGTATTGGTTTTATATTTGGAACAGGGAAAATATTAAAGGGAAATCAGATATTTTAAAGCGAAAACTCAAAGAATATTGTAATCAATTTTAAAGTGGGCTGGAAAATTAGAAGGTGTTGCGATGTACAAAAGTTTCATTTTTCTTTCTGTAAGTTTTATATCGCATTATGTAAACCTTTTTTAGTACTTTTAGATGCATATATGTGAATTATGCAATGTTATATTTTTTAAAGCGTCTTGATACAAGTTAACTGGATCTCAGACGTCGACGTTGTTGTGTTTGGGAATTAGGCTAAGATTTGGAATAAAATGAATAATAAGCAAGTATTTGGATCCTCTCTGATATAAATTTATAGCAATATATTTCATTTATTTGCATATCAGATATGATTTATTAATTAGTCTATTTATTAATTTACAGATGCACCACCACCGTATAAAATTTACAGGTATGTCAATATTTAACGTTTGAAAAGTCAATCAGTTTTTAATTCAAAAGTAATGTTAGTGTTCGAATTTTATTTTTGTTAAAATGAAAATGGTAAATTTTTAGCCATCAAAATATCAAACAAGCATTTCATCAATTTACCAAAATTTTTATCTCTTTTTAAATGAGCAAACATTGGTAACATTTTCAGCTTTTTTCGAACATTATACTTTTTAACATTTTTACAAGTTCCTTTTTTCACCGCCCACCATATATCTCCTGTGACATCTGCCCATTTAGCTTTAACCCCAAACTCCTTTTCCGCAATTTCCCTGAGCTTCCCCGAAATAAATGGGTCATCAATCCAAAAGAATCCACCCATATTCTTTACCGCATACAGCTTTTCAACCCATTCTCTTGAAATCCCAAAAAAGGCACCAAGACAAAAAGAAGGATACTTTTCATCAGGCCATTCATCTTTTGTTACAAACCACTTTCCCTTGTCACATTTTTTACACCTGACAGGTTTTCTTTTTTCCATTGCCTTGCAATACATATCGTTTTTTGCCTTATTTCCATTTCTTGTTTCCTCCGAACGTTTATCAAGAATCCGGGGAATGTTGACGAAAACGTCATCATCTGTTTTTACAATGAACTCAGCCTTGGGGCATCTCTCCACTACAAACTTGTATCCCATTAGATGTCTATAGGTATTATTTCTGTATGAATCTGTAAATGAGCCGATTATTAGATCTCCATATTTTTGGTTTTCTTCGTGTACTTTCTGGTCTTCTTTCACAGTTTGGTTCCATTTCTCATTGTATTCGATCTTATTTTCTTTGTCCCATTTTCCTTTCAAACAATAATCGCTTTGCCCCAAAAGAAACACAGTTCTTACTCTCCATCCACCTTTGTAATATTTTATAGAAGCCCATGTCTCTCTTATAATTTTTCTTTCAAGGAAACTAGTTCTTGATGAACTCACTAAAACTAAAAGCAAGCGTGGTGAATCAGAAGTGTTATTTTTTAAATCACAAATTGCATCGTTCTCCGATACAGTCTCAAGAAACTCATTTATAACAAAATTATTTGGATTTAATTCAGAATTCAAATGTTGTCTTCGTAAAGTTAAAACGTCATTCCAAACTTTTTCACAAAAAAGGTTCGAGTAGTTTTGATCGCTTTTTAGTGTAGTATACATGGTGTTTTGGGAACCGAATTTGTAACTTGTGTTACTAAATAATAAATTAGATTTAAGATTTGAATAATAGTATAATTTCGTTTCACCAATGAATATGCTAAACGTAATTGCTAAACCGATAATACAAGTGGCTATTATACGCCAACGTGGAAATGACATGATTTATTGGAAAATAGTTGTAATGATGTTTTTTCCCAGATTTTCTTGGAGACTTTTTTAATTGTAATGGGAAAGAAAGTATTTATTAGTGTGAGCAAATTAATGAATTTTAATGTTTGAAAAGCAATAAACATTTAACTCTGGTGTTACTAAATGCGAGATTTGTTAATGATGTGATGTCATGTGATTCATAAACAATGTGTTGGATAAAATTCGGCCAGTATTACTATAAAAGGTTGCTATATCATTACAATGGACTTTAGACTACAAATAACAGACAATGGCATAACGCATGATAACTTTAATTGTAACAGATTGAGCGACTTAATGACCGAGTTTCGTATAGAAGGACTAATAACCTTCTATATTTCCTTTTAATAAATCCTTTTGGAAGAGCGTTATCTCATTTTAATACAGTAACATATTACATGCTCATTATTATATGTTCAATGGGAAGGATTAAGATAGCTCGATCACAGGATATCCAAAAGCGTACAGCAAAATATTTGTTTTATGTGATCGCATCCTTTTTGCTTAACATGCTAAATACCAGACTGATAAAACCCATTGAAAGTGCATCATACCCGATAACTCGTTTACATAGTTAGGTATTCAATAAGCTTTCGGCAAAAATGCACAAATAATGATATCACTCTTCGTTAACTTTAAAATAGTTTACCAGCGAAATGCAATGACTTCATTAAAATACTTTCATTTTTAACAATTTCAATCCGAGTCGGTGAAAAAAAAATCGCTTTGAAAAGATAACTTATGTTAATCATTGTTAGCGCAGATTAATTTAAAAGTAAAAAAGTCAAGTTTTTTTTTTCATTAAAATGAAAGTCATGTTAATCCCACTCTGGACTTGGGGGTTTTTGCTGATTTACAAAGGCGGTTAATTGATTTTTCGCTTGACTCAAAAATTTTCAATGTTTGATTACCCACTCCAAAAATTAATCCTTTGCTATTACAGTAATCGGCTCATAACTTAAGTATTTAAATGATTGTAATCATGCGGCATCGACCACAAAGCTTATCTTCAGTTTAAATATTTTGAAAAAATGCAGTAATTTAGGCCAACCAATTTATATATGCTTAAATCTAACTAAATTTTCAAATGAAATTAATTGAACCCAAAATATTTTCAAATTTTCAATTACTTTTTACTTCCTTTTATTCAAATTATTACAAAAATTATAAATTTAAATTATAACGAAAACGATAAATTCCTCCCCAACGAAATATCCGTTAAACACTTTAAAATCTCACCCAACATTTCATTTCTATTTAAATGAGCATACATTGCCAACTGCCCTTGTTTCTTTTTAATATTCTCTTCCGTCACATCCGAACAAATTCCCTTTTTAGGTTTCCCCATCCAAATCTTCTTATTAACAGCCAATATATTAGCTTTCCCCCCAAATTCCTTTTCAGCCATTTCCCTCAGTTTCCCCGTAACAAACACATCATCAATCCAGTAAAATCCTCCTAAATTTCTCACAGCAAAAATCCTCTTCACCCAATCCATTGACATAGCAACCCCCCAACCTGGACAATAAGCTGGGTATTTAGCCTCCGGCCATTCTTCTTTTGTTGCAAACCATTTCCCGCTTTTGCACTTTTTACACCTTTTAGGCTTATCCTTCGTAATTTTCCTACAGTAAATATCATTAACAGTTTTCTTCCTTCCCTTTTCTTCCATTTCCTCCATTCTTCTATTTAAAATCATTGGAATATTCACAAAAGTGTCGTCATCCGTTTTCACAACAATTTCCGCCTCCAGGCATCTCTCCAAAACAAATTTATATCCCGTTAAAAACATATACGTATTATTTCTATAAGTATCTGTTGCCGATCCAATAACCAAATCACCAAATTCCTTCTGTTCCTCCATTAAATTCAATTCTTCAAATTTGGTATAATTTCGCATTGATTCATTCTTTCTATCTGATAGACAAAATTCACTTTGCCCCAAAAGAAATACTGTTCGCACTTGCCATCCACCAGCATATTCTTTGATAGAGCCCCATGAATCTCTAATATCTTGTCTTTCTTGAAAATGATTTCTTGCTGAATTTACAATTGTAATAAGAATTCGTACCGGACTTGTACTATTAACAGATATATTGTTAAAGTTACAAATGTCCTTATTTTCGGATACAATTTCTAAATAATCTTCAATCAATAAATGAGATGGGTTTAGTTGTGATGTGAAGTCTTTAATTCTGAAGGTTAACAATTTATCCCAAACTTTTTCACACATGAGTTTATCAATTATTTTGTCAGCTGCTACTGACTTATTTACTAATGGTTTTAATGTAGAATTTGACATCTGAAATGTCTCTAAACTTTTAGGTTTAATGTGAACGTAGCAAATGTAAATGACACTTATAGATAAAACACTTGTTAGAAAATATCGCCAGTTAAATTTGCCCATTTTTGTGATTTTAGTTAACTAGCGTAAATATTAATGTAAAATTTAATTTACTTCTTTGCAAAATTATACTTTTTGCATGAATGTAAGATAGGCTATAAATCTGTGGTTGGTAATAAGGTTCGTCATATTTGCTACTCAGCTTGCAGGCAAAATATTCGTTCGGTGGCAGAGATTCGGTGAGACATATATATTTTTTCTGCCAAAATCCATGCAGTTATTTGTCGTATGATAAAATGTGATAAATACCTGATGATATTTATTTATGATAAGAATACATTGTTCAAACCTTGTAAAAATGATAAGCCATTCATTAATAACTAAAACATATGTATACTGGACTTCCGATAATTTAGGCAATGAGCCACCGTA
>JAQIWN010001692.1:0-19132 GCA_034699025.1 Entomobrya cf. arborea Gr-Col-00668
TTTGTGCTAAATTTTTTCTTTCTTTTTTCTTATAGATTACTTACACTTGCGGAGAACTGCAAAGGCCAATCATCAAAATGGGAAGAAGCACTAAAGAAATCAAATTTCTGTGGATTTTATACTGCTAAGATCTAAAAACGAAAATTGTACATTACAATAAGATGATGATTTATGGATCTAAGACGAGAGTATATATTTCTTATTATTAATTTGTCATACTTTAAAATTGATCTTCGAAAAGTCTTTTTGAAATAAACAAATAATACATTTTCTTAATTACATGAACCTTGCTCGCTGAAAACTGCATATAATGGCATATTTGTTCAAGTTCATAACTAAATTTGTTTGCTTGTTCACTTGGTTGAAAATGAATATTAACTACGTTATATATTATGCAGTGTATTAAATATCATTCATGTGCATGGTTCATTACATACTCGTGTTGAATTAGAGCAGAATAACTTGAGTACTAAAATTTTCCATTTAAAATAAGAGGATCTTCTCTGGGACCTTTTAGTACCGGTCCGTCCGTACCTTTCAACAAACAAAAACACCATCCGATCATCACCGACACCGAATATCGACCTTAGCATCAAAATGAAATTTCATTCTGGATCTCATACAAAAATTTTAAGTAGAATTTTTCTATTGCAGCTGCAGCTGGCGAACACCCGAGATGTGTAATTTTTTAGGTAAAATACTTTGTTTGGGTTTTGGTCACATCAAGATCAACCTTACTTACATTTCGTTTTTTGACGACTACGGATACAAAAGGATCATGTTGGTATTTTCCAGAAAGTGTGCACAATACCGAATGAGGTGCATATCAGAGGACAATGCTTGCACTAAAGCACAAATACCAATTCAATATAGTAATCAGGAAAACTGCATTCCAGTATATACCATTCATTATGTATTGATGCCTGCATTAATTTCTAAATTATGGTTTTGACTATCGTAGTGGTCAATATGAAATAAGTCAAAAAAAAATTAGCTTTTAATAGCTCACAGTTCTCACATCATCCCAAATTATTTCTGAAATAACTGACGGAGCGTGTTGTATTTTATCATAAAAGTTAGTTTTACGGATTAAATGAGAAAAGGTAAATTGTGAGAAAACTAGAAAACAAAAAATATAAGGTACAATTTCATAATGTGCTTGTTCGTAGTCTCACCTGAATTCATGCTCTTTTCTACTGACTATGTCATTTTTGTTTAAACTTAAAAGTAATGACGAGGGATGGGATACACAAACAAAATCAAATTATATAATAGAGGACTGCGAAAGACAACGAAATATAGGTTATTTAGTATCCTTGCTATTTCCATCACAATGATGCTATCAATTCTGCAATTTATTGTTTGAGAATTTAATGTACAGTGCAACTAAAAAAGAACATGTGTAACGAAAATTGCCGTATGAGCATTTTTCAATATAAATCCCTAGTTATACTTATTCACCTACACGGTAGAATCAGAAGTGGTTGGACTAGATGGGATAATCGTGTTGTCTTAGATCCTACTCTAATAAAGCAAACAGTATTAAGTATTTATTTAAAAATAATGGTTTGGGTAATAAATATAAAGTATGCTCATAAAATTCTTAATTCATGACTCATGACTTCAATTTTTTGCTTATAGTAGCATTTCTAAAATGGATTTCGATAACCTTAAAGTCATAATATACAACATAATCCTGCAACCATTAACCATTTTGAAAGAAAAACTGAAAAAATTGGCGTTAAGTACTTTAAACATGTTCATTGAGTATAAACGCGTTAACCTTATTCTGCTTGTTGTAGTATTTTGAATGATATCATACGTAACTCTGGACTTTCGTCATTTCCAGTTACGACGCAACATTTCATCACTAACTTATCATTCTATTTCCAACCAACTCTTGAATTTTTAATCTGTTCTTAATTGACGCAGATAAATTACCTAGGCAAATCATACCAAATGAAAATTTTACTATTTATCTGTGAAGGGAACTACAAAAATTAAAAATATGACAAACAAACCATACCAAATGCAAAGAACAACGGGAGGTTATACAAATAGTAATGGAATTTAGTAATGATGAATTAGTTCTGGATACCACTACTGGCCCAAATTCAATGCAAAGCGCTGTTTTCCATAAACACTTGGATGCAGTAAAACCGGATGCGAATTGATGTTTTTTACTATGTATATAAAAGACATCAACACATGAAGTTTAAAAAGAATGAATGGTCAAAGAAGCCGGGTACTGGATGGTTGACTGGTTGGCTAGGAACTTAAATAGCCATGTATTATGCACGAGTGCTGATGATGATGTGCTATGCGTGCCCCTCTTTCTCCCTCTTTTGTCCAGTAAAACATCCCATCCATCCCACACACAAACAACTTGTTGTTGTGGTACTTTTTTATCGTTTTAAGTAAATGCTTTCATGCTTTCATATGCTTTCATAAAAATAATACACTTATATATCCTTTTAGTGGAAATTCAATTTAAAAAGTTACTTTGTAGTTTAAGGTATAGGATGACAAGGCACACAGAACCGGAGTTTTGGCTGAAAGGTTCACATATTTTTGCGGGTAAGTAAAAGTGATAATAACTGTACTCATAGAGGTGAATGCTTGCTCAAGCACGAGATTCTTATTACTACCCACCCAAAACAACAATATAATTCGTGAGTAAAATGAGTAGTGAAATCAACGTATCAGACTTTCATTCATGAAATTTTTCAATTGTTGCACACGCGCTTTCTAACATTTCTTTCCGGTGTCCTTTCCTGGGCGTACCTGTAGACAGTGTCATCATCAATCGCCGTCATATCAATTTTTGAATAGGATGTAGTCAATCAAATTTCTGAGAGATATTCCTGGAGTAAGTCTTTCGATTCGACTATACATAATATATATGCAAATACAAACTTCAATCTAGAAAAAGGAATGAAGTGTAATGTAAATTTGACATGAAGCTCAACATAATTTAATTTATTACATGAAAACATTCAATACACAAATTATTTATTTTTTCCAGAACCCTAAATTAAAAGTTTTAAGGGGTTATATTTTGTAAACTATATTATATGCATACCATTTCTTTTTATGAAAGTCAAACAGATTTTGAAATTTCTTATCAAGTAAAACAAAACAATATCAAATCAAAATGAATGCTCCGTTATCTAAAACAAAAAACAATTACTCGTAAGCCAAAGATGCATTTTGGTGAAACCTGAATAATATTTCAGCGCCAAATATCAGAGAATTTTAGTGTTGTTTTGCTATAGGTACTAGAGTGGATAGAAAACTCTAATAAAATAGTATAAGCAATGTACCAATACAGACCATCGAAACAAAGGGATGAAACGGAAAAATAATAAGATGATTTATTAGTGAACATTCAATTACTGCTCGAACTAGTACAAGGACAGAAATAAGTTTAAAAGACCGAAAGGTTAATTTATGAAATACCATCATCACAAGCGGCTTAAAACTGTCATAAATAAACCAATAATAATGGGACAACCATAATGTTTGCTTCCCTTCCTTTAAAGTTCAAGTTGGGCTTTTAAGTGACATGGCACTAGCAATAAAGCAAATTGCAGGTCATTATTCTTCCTAAGCTTAAATTATTGTGGACGTAATGAACACCTCTGTAATGAGCTGCTCGGCTTATGTTCTGTGTCGTCATGTTGATGAGCGTAGTAACCACTAAATCGAACCTTTTTGTGTTTTAGTTTTTAAAAAATGGTTAAAAGATGATTGTCTGAATTATTTATGGTGGTAGAGCAAATATAAAGATAAATGCTAAAAATAACTGGGTACACTACTACTGTATTTTGTCAATTACCATTTTAAGCGACAACTATGAAGCCATGAACATTGGATTTTAAAGTGTTTAAAGCCACAAGTTGGCAATGCCCTTACCATCATAATGATGCACAAGTCGTCATCTCGATCTCATTACAAAATGAACCGAATGATTAAGGTTTTTAGGTAGTAATATACTTTATTCCGAGTCATTTGGAATTAGACTTCTTGTCATCATGCATAATGTTAATTTTCGTTAATACTAAATTTTAAACAATGAAATTAATAAAACAATACTTACATTTCAGGTAAACAAGGTGATTAATACAGGAAATGATTCAATTACTGATGGTCTACTAACAAACTTTTACATTTGAACACATATTGTTGATTAAAACCTACCTATTTAACAACGATATAATAATCTAATATAAAAACAAGTCAGCGCATAGAACTCATTACACATTATCCTATGTGTTCATTATTCTAAGAGTGTCTATCATCATGCTTTTGATAGGCCGAGGCACAAAACCTTGGGTAAAATTCTTATACATTTTTAAAATGCAGGGTCATAAAATTAATGGTGTATTATGGTTAACCATTTTCGTGTCATGAGCAAGTAAAATGGGTGAATTTTAAAATAACAAGTGATTTTGAATAATTACGATGTGTACGACAAGCACATTTATGTTATTATTGCTTATACAAATTACTCGATTAGTTTATATTTACGATTCTATTACTAAAATTAGACAATGAACCAGTGTTTATTTTAGGATTATCAAGGAGTTCACATGGTCAAAATTGTTTTATAATAGCTACAAATTAGCACGTTGGTCCAGGAAAGAGGAACACCCAGGATCCTAAATTAAAATGTTTAACAAATTAAAACTTCAGCAGCACCATTTAACTTCTAAAATATAATAACTAAATATAAAAGTGGTGATTAGCATTGTTTCAAGTACATGTCCTTCGATTTTTGATAATACCTTGACTAAAATAATATTGAAGTTATCCATGCACTAACCAATAATTCTAATAACAACATAAGGATACTTTTTTGGTCATAGTAATAATAAATTTCTTTACAATCCAACTTTACAAGTACTCTTTGCCTATAATCGAGACAGGTCATTTTTTTTAATACAAAGGTTGAAAATCGAAATAAAATAATTAATTAAATGAAAAATAAGTCTTCAAGTCATTTTTATTCGTAAATGCTGTATATTGATTTATCTTAACAAAATCTAAAAACAAAGACCATAAAATATAATAGTTGCACAGTTACTTTACTTTACATATATTCTGAGTTCCTGCTGCTTTCATTTAAAAAAACAAAGTCTATAACTTCAAGGTTCTATATTTCTATTGCTGCTCTACTTTTTTTTGTTTACAGTTTTGTGACTCGGTTCTTGGTTTGTACGTTTTTACAAAGTTTCCTCTAAAAACATGTACCAAATATAGGCATCTTCTAAGCTGGATACATATACATTCTACTGAATATTGAATATATATTTATTTATATTTCTTTTCTGTCACGATAAATTTCAATACCCACCTTTTACAGTTACATAACATATCAATTTATATAACTACATTTTTCTATATACAAATACTGTTTCTTTCTATTTGCTATCATAATAGTCATGAAGACAATATTGCACCATTCATATGTCTAGTTGTCTCGCTGTCTCTTCGTATTAAGTAAACTTTCCTTTGTCCACTGTCGGCACTGTCTCCTTAGTGTCCTTTTCCTCACTTTCTCTGGCCTCGTTCTCCCTTTTCTCTCTTCTCTCCTTCGCTTCCGATTTGGGCAGAAATAGAAGCGGAAACATACCCAATATACAACCTATCATAACGCCTGCCGCTCTTCCAAAGTTACTCGCCCATCGGACGGACCCAGAGGCCATTTGACTGGGCGTCAGATCGGGATCCTTGATACCTACTTTGCTAGCCAACTCCTCAACATACCACGCCGATCCAATACCAGCCACATCAGAAATCGCATTGCCCAAAGCGGCAGCTGCCATTGTTGAAATTCCTAGAGCGGTTCCAATGGTTATGTCGATGTAGTCGCCCTGGGATTTACCGATAAAAAAATGCAGACAAAAAAGAAAACTTTATAGCAACTTTTTCAATGAGAATACTAAATTCAGTTTAAAAATTTATCTTAAAAATGAAATAAAAAGACTCGAATTTCCTGCTGCTTGTCATCATTCCATACTTAGAATTCGTTTAAATGTATGAGTTGGGTAATACGTTGATGAAAAGGGTACACAAAAAATTTACAATTTTCCATTTTAGGTCTTCCGTTTGATCAGTATTCCATCAAATACATTTCCTCCATCATGAAAATTCATACAAAAGAATCCCTCATCCCTCACTGTCTTTGGATCAACTCGATGCAAAGTGAAAGTAAACAAGACAGGCCCGAAATGGAAAAGTAAACGGGCTGTAATGTAAGTGATGTTGATGAACCGTGAGCAAAAGCATTAACCATTCTTTCTTCTCGCTTCCAATTTACAACTTTGCAAAATTAAACTGCTCTTTTTTTAAGCCATGCCACTACAACTATTTCTTAGAAATGAGTGGAAATTGCTTTTTCACTGTAATTTCGTAACAAAATATCTTTTCATTCCTGTTCCCATTCCCACTATTTTTCTTCCTGTGATTATCCTAGCTTTTTTCCAAGGTGAAAAATAGCACATAAAAACCTATCATTTTCGCGCAGATTCCAAGCTTCAAGGATAACAATTCAAAGGAGACACCTGAATATTTTCTCTGGTATTTTCTTTCTCTTCTCCATTTTCCTTTTTTCACTGGGGATCGGACGCGGTGAGCACGACACATACAAAAACCTTTACAGCACTATGGCTTTGTTCATCCATCGCATCACTAAAAAGCTTGGCTTAGCGTCGATAAGTCTACCTTTCTCTCACTTTCACTTCGTCATTGTGTGAGTTCTGATCGAATCCGGAGAGGAAAATAAAATTCTATTTTTTACCATTCTTCGATTCCTTACATCTAACTGCTAGATCTATTATGTTGCATTCATTCCAACTCTACAAGCGCTACATCTCAGGTAACTAAAGAAATATTCCCAGGTTTTTTGTAAGCCCTCTCAACTGACTGGCTTAAGTAAGACTACCTAATTCTCTGGGAATAGGAATAAAGGAAAAATAATCCTTTCTTAATACTTTTCTATGTTATTTATGATGATGACGATGAGTCTGATGCAAATACTTAACCAAATAACATTTTCTTCTTGTTACTTTACTTTTTTCCCAGCTGAAATATACATGCATTAAATGTAATCCATTTTTACACGAAAACTAAAAAAAGATAATCGATTTGAAAAATTTGGAGCTTAATTTGAAATGAAAGTTGGTTGTACTTGTTCATTCCATTGAAATTTACATGCAGTTTTACATAAAACAGAGACAACTCTAATGTAGAACAAATACAAGGGAGTGTTAGGTGTTGATAAGAACTTACCGCTAGAATCATGATGAGATTGTCGAGAAACCCAAAACCAATGAAAGGTAAGGCATTCTTCACAGTAACTGTATCACGTCAGGGTAAATTATACAATCCAGGTCAGTTGTCAAAAGTAATCCATTCCCACCATTTCAGTTGATTGTTTCCATGTCCCACAAAAATCCCATCACCACAAGCACACAGGTTGATAGACAAGACCCACAAAAATTGGAGAGACACGGGAGAGAGAGAGAAAGAGACATGCAAAAGATAGCCAAAGAAAAAAATTAGTTGTCCTACTGTTCATTGTACTATCTTGAACCAGCATTCAATCTTGCATTTTTTGCAAAGCGACCCATCACCCTTAGTACCACCATCGTCATCATTTGACATGCCGCCACCATCAGTACATACGTGACCACCACTGCCATTATGCCACTTGAACAACAAAAAAACTAGTAAAAGTAAAGGATTACAAGCTACATTTTTGGTAGTTATAGTCGTCCAGCAGCATAAAGGCAGGACGTGATTTTTTTCCCAGAGAACAAAACGTGAAAGCATCGTGTGAACACGGAAAATAGTTTCCTGTGTGATTGTGTGAATACGTATGCTATTGTATTGATTTACTCATTAATATACCACAGGACGACCGTGTTTGCTGACTATAATCATAAAGGCTTATATTCTCTTTCTATATTACTTTCAGTTTTCCTTTGCACAAAATCTTTCGTCAGTCATCAATTTACTTTTTAGTATGAAATACACCGGGTCATGTATAAAATGAAGCCAGGTAGCAACTACGTGATTACCAGTGAATAGGTTAACCAATTGTTACATGGCACAAATAACAAATGCACCTGACCACAAATGAAAGATTTTTTCCCAGTGAAAGTAAAAATATGAAACAGCGAAGTAGTGCATTTTATCATTAAGAATCATGCAATGATCAGCAAAAAGTGGAATGACTAGTGAAGAGTTTGCACATTCATCGTTCACCTGGTATTAAAAGGAATTTGAGTAGCAATCAAAGTAGAACGTGCCCATAAAACAATTCTGAAAACTACGCTCTTTTCATTCGGTATATTATAGACATTTAATGCAAAAACTAAAATTGATTGATGAAGTGTGGTACTTGGTACTATTCGGTACAGCAAACTCAGACAAAGGAATAACCTCAGCTTTTCTATCAAATTTCCTCTAAATAGCCCATCACAGTCTGCAGCAATAATTCCAGCTAAAAAACTCGAAGATTAATTAATTCCGTGTAATTTTCAGATTGAATGGCATTCAAGCAGACATCTAAAACAATGGAATATAACATTTCTGACCTGACTTTTGAGATGTAGTAGAATATGTGTTGATAAATATATATTCGCATTAGTTCATTCATTCGCAACGATTTAAAACCCGATTCACTATAAATGAAGAATAAAAGCAGTCTACTTACATGCTGCGTTGTCTGTTTTGCTTGCTCTGAGCTCAGGAAATGAAAGTAAAAAGGTGAAACCAAAAACCAACCAAAAATGGCTTTGTATTTAGTAAAATTGTATTACACAATGTACAAAAGTGCTTTTTACTACGAATGACTACACACAAATCTTTTGATTTTCTTAATATTCTTGCTGTTTGATTAAGTAAGTTCTCAAATAACAAATAGCCTTTTCCCTAAGTAACCCTACACTTTATATGTACCATATTCATGCATGGCTTGTTCACATGAGCTGTTAGCAAGGCTGCAAGTTGTTTTTCAACCTGTTACTCCAGTCCAGAAAGCATATTAGTCTCTGCTTTTCGCACGCATGGAAAAGAGCAAAAACACTATCGGCTACTACCTAAACCTGTCCACATAACTTGGAAGACTAATGATGGCAAGGCATGAAGATAAACGATGGTAATGATAAAGTATACCAGGCCCACATAAGCACACACACGAAACTTCATAATTCTTTTCCCTTTTGTTTGAGGGAAAGTTGAAAATTTTCTCTATTTCGTAAGACCATTCCGACTTACCTGCCCAAATGTCTGCAGCGCGTGCTGGTGGCGCTTTCTCATCTGCAAAAAAAAAAGGAAAAAATACATTAAATGTGGTGTACATGATATTTCATCATTTATCATTTTTAAGCTAGTTGCAAAGAAAGCATTGACAAGGGAAGCAAGAATAAATCCTTTTTTAATTCTAAAAAGTGAAAGCTTGCAAGTTTTAGAAATTATGACAGAACAAGCCGGTCTCAAGCGCAAGATTAAAAGATGGATGGCTGAAATAATTAATATCCAAAGAAAAGTATAAACTTTGCTTTGTTACAAAGTTTCATTTTCTTTTATGAAAAATCGTTTTGAACTAAATTTAGGAAAGGTGATGATAAAGATAACAGTGACAAGACAATAATATAATCGCCTGGAAAGTTATGAGTTATTATATGCTTCTAAATTTCCAAAAGGATTATCATGAGGAGAACCATTAAATACCAACACAAAAGTTTAGTTCATCACTTTATAAAGCAACTATGGAAAGAAAAAGTTGCAGCAGATATCGCATATTATGAATATGTATTAAGGCCACCATGGGTCATATAAAGGAGCACTCCAGCTAACAAAGTTATCTTTTATGTTTATCTCTGGAATTTAGAAAGTAATATAATATTTATGGGTGATAGATATTACGGATGATATTCTGTACATAAATGCCCACGTGAGGAAAAGAGATGTTATAAGTAATATACATACAAAATCATAATTATAATTATGCTTAAACTAAATCATGGGAGTGGGAAAGAGGCCTTCCGGGTAAAAATTAATTATGTAGACCTTACAAGTAATCCCTCTTCCTTCTTTTCATTTTTCTTATATGCATGTCATGTATTCTTTTCATACAAAGCTAAAGAACTCTTCAAAAAGGAAAGCCTTGACCAAAATACATTCAGGGAACAAGGATGATACTACAAATGATAGAAGCAGAAGAGTGTAATATATACGTATATGATTTTTATGTGATGTGATGACGATGTGGTTGAGTCATTGCATTGGAATAAAAAAAGAGAAGTCCTGGGGCTCAAAAGGAAGTTCTGTTTCGGCGGACTTCCCCTGCCAAGCAAATAAAAAAGGAAGTAAAGGGTAACATTAAACTTTCTCCCGGAACTATGTAATGTATATGGCTGAAGCTTCTATCTTATTCCTAATAACATGGGTATTGCAAATAATATATGTAACAATCTATCATTCTGATCTTATTTTGCATTGCATCATTTTTCCTCTCCATAGAGCACAGATGATATGATCATACTAATAATGATGAAATGAATATGTCTTTAGGAGATAATAAAAACTAAAATGGCGAAGTAGATACATGATATGATAACATAACAGCATAAAAATATTTGTGGTGTGGAAAGTACAGTTCAGTTTTCTCTTCTCCGCTAAGTTGACTGACAAGAAAATAATGCTGATCAGAAGAGATTATGAGATAAAAACACAGCATGTTGCATAATAAAAATGAAAGATCAATGCTGTTTTGTTTTTATTACGACTTTTAGTAGGAAATTGTACAATACTCTATTTTTTCTGGATGAATATTAGTTCTAGCACTAGCAGTCAGACTCAGACTCAGAGCTGAGAGAAACTAGATAAGAGGTTATGAGGTAAACAGCCAATTTACTACTTTTTCATTTTTTTTGGCATTATGACATAGAACAAAAAAATATAATGAAGATAGGTTTCCCTCCCAGCTTTCTCTTCAGCAAACATGCAATGTAATGAAGTCAAGTCAATAGTTATGTAGAATAGTTTTGTTTTTGTTGTACCCAAGTTGTTTATTTGGATGGAATAAATTGCGTGCACGCATGGATATGAAATACCCACACTTATATCCATTACAATTGCTGTATTGTAAGTAGTAAAGAGATGCTACGAAGGTCTAAAGTACCAGTTAATATTTTTATTCCATTTTCTCTTCTCTCACCACAGTTTATGGTTATATAATCAACATTCCCAGAAATTGGATTGACCAAAAGAGGTTGGCTAGCTATCAAAGTGCCATTCTCTTGGAATAGTGCAATCAATACAGGAAAACACACGCCACTGCAGGAACGCTAGACAGCGTGACGAAGTACAGCAATTCAACAAACTTTTACCAAAAACTTTCTCTTCAGCTCAGCTTCCCAACGGACAAGCCATATAGCATCCTCTTGTGTCTGACTGACTCACCGATTGCTGGCTCTGTTGAGAGCTATTGTGGCAGAAATTTTCCTAATTCAAATTCAACTTTTTGATGATGTTCAGTCAAGCGAAGTATCATGCATAAAATAAGCTAGATTGGAAATAAAATACAAATTCAACCGTATTTTCTCTCTTCCAAAAGTCTATCAAGTGTTTTTATGGATAGCAAAAAATATATACAATGCCACTGTCACGACTTTATGGTTCTTATTCAAATTATTTTTTTAGCGCTCCGGAGTACTTTCCCAATAGTATGAAACAGAGGATAAAAAGTTTACTACTAGTTTAAACGCATGTATGCTGGCATTCGTATTTAATATCGGGCTCACAGCCGGTGTGAATAGAAAACTAATTAAAATTCATAATAGCGAATCCCTGATACCTATCCAGCCGGATGGAAAAACTTTTTCCATGAATGAAGATCCCAAAGCTGTGTCTTACAAGTATATGTATATTTTATTTTCCAACGGGATCTTCTATTCTCCTCATCATCATCCAAACAACTGGGGACATGGGGTATCCCATTTTTATCCTTTCCTGTCATCCTTCTCATCTTCCTTTCAGGACTTGATCATCTTTTTTACCCTTCATTTTCATTAAAAATGCATAAAATAATTTTCTACTAACGCTATCAGCAACAGCAGAGTAGCAAGCAGATCATGTCTCCCTAAGGGCCATAGATGACCATGTAGAGAGATAGACAATAGACACTAGAAACTCGGTGAAATAAATATTTACCTAACTAATTTTATCATCCAAAATAATCTACATTTTATAATACGCTTCTTAAGCAAAACCGGGACCAGAGAACTAAGGAGAACAAGTCTAAATTTCTCATTTCTAGCTCTCCTAAACTCTTACCCGTTGATTTATTATTCATTACAAATTTCACAAGCCCATATAGATTTATAGAATGGCACACATAGCACAGCACTAGAATTCAATATGAATGTTTAATATGGACAGTACATAATAGTACATTTTATAAAGTCAAAAGTATAAGACAAGCCCTACTTACATTACATTCCGTCGTTGGGGCAATGTGAGAGTTTGGTGAAACAAGACAAAATGACAAGCTGTGAGTGAAGCAAGATAATTATGAGCTACCAGACTGTGTAAATTTAATTTATGAGATAAAATTTTATATAGGTTGATATAGGTGGCGGAAGGAAGTAGACGATGCTTGATATAGGCAAGATCTAAAATAAATAGTATGACGCGTGTCGCTGATTTAAGAAGCAGTGCAAAATAATACTATATGGAAAGTTCAAAAAGTGGAAGAAATGACGAACAGATGTAGGATCAATATTTTAGTATAAACCACATGTAAAACATGGAAAAGAAACTTGTAGTCGTATCTGTGTAGAAAATTGGACTTAAAACTCAAGAAACTACGCAAAATATCACAGTATAGTGGTAGGTGAAGGACAGGTGTATTATATTATGGTGGTTAGAGCTTCACTTCGTTCCAAGAAAAGCTTGAGAAGAATAAAGGTGAAAGTGAAATGAAAGCCAAGCCATCAAGCCACAAACAAAATGATGGTGTTCTGCACACTGCTCATCATACAAGCACTGCTTTACAAGCCAATTTATCTTCTCAAAGTAAAATAGCATTTCTCTTCTCTTTCTTCAACACTCTCATCCCATTCGTCATTATCTTTGTATAATATGTTTTATATATTTTTTGAAAGGGTTACTAAGACTAAAATGAGAAAATGCCAAGGAAAACCAAACCAGTTGGGTTGAATAGTACCAGCATAGTACCATATTTCTACAAAAAGGATGTACAAAGTACATATTTTCAAAAGTAATTAATGTTCACGGTGGCGTGAAACGAAACTACTTATTTTAGAAGACAAAATGCCTGAAGCATCAGTTTGTACAAGAGTCCTTCATTCTTCACGATTTTCCTTATTATCTTTCTCCAGTTTAAAATGTGTACATAAAATTTTACTTACTGGTTTACTTATGTAGTAAGTGAATAACTCCCTTTAAAACGTAAGTAGTCTTATCATTTATTGTCATCATTAACATCTTGTAAACTTCTGTGCTCACTTTTTTCTTTCATCCAATTTAATACAATCATTTCAGCATTTACCCGAGGTTAAAACTAAACGAATCCCCAGATAAGAAAAACACAAGTATTTGGTAAAGGTGTGTAAGGATGGAACGTGTCATCCAACCAAGTCTCCAGGCTCTAAACTACCTGAAGGAATTTGCTTGCTTCAGGTAAATACAACACACAGAGGGAACAAGATAAAAACTAAAGAGTTTTAAAAGTACCTTTTATATTGAGATAAAAGGGTAGTCAAATAACGTAAACTAGTGATAAAATAGAATCCAAGTCTCCTTTAGTCACAAGAGGAGGAAGGAAAGGGAACAGAGAGAGGAAGAGAGGCGCAATCAAAATCATGTTACGTTACAAGTATGGTTATCACCAAGAATAGTACTTCTGCTCAAAGAAGCAAGAACTGATTGCGATTTTTTCAAGGTGGAAGAAACAAGGATACTTGAAAAGTTTTTCGTTCGTTATTATTACCAGTAAAGTCAATGATGACGTTGGTCGTTAGAGCTTAAGTTGACTCTTTTCACCAGTTGGAAAAAGACAAATGTAGCAATGTATATAAGGAAGGTTGGGAAAATCACCTTTATCTGTATGCATGTTTGCAGGATAATAAGGATTTCAATGGAAGTGAGACCAAAGAAAAAACATTTTCCGGGGTTTCCCTCCTAATAGAGTAGCCATAAAGCAAACATAGCGCGTTATCACTTATTTGCAAAAAGTTTTGCATGTGTGCAGTCGTCAAAGCACAATTTTAAGAGAATTTTGAAAGCGTTATTGTTGAAAAGTCAATATAGAAAATTGTTCTCTTTAGAAAAGATAATGGAGAAATCATTTTTAAATCAATATCTAAAATGGAAATGAAAATGTATGGCTTTGCTATCCAAACGACTTTTGTTGGATTGATCTAAATTTCTCTTTGTGCATATACCATCCATGTGTAGATATTACTGGTAATTTAGAAATTTAACGAGGTCAGATCGCTTAAAGATGCATGGAAGTTCCATGAAATAAATAAACAACGAAATGCTATAAAGCTTTTAGGTTTAAATACTCTCTTAAGTCATCTCATCGTGCATTTTTGAGGGACAAGCAAGTTTTTACAATACAATTACTTCTCTTTGAAATGACTGCTAATAAAAATCGGGCTTTTAGTTTCTACTGTCCATTGGAATGGTTGACGGTTGGACATCGAGTAGTAGTTCGACAGACTAAAGTAGTTCAGAATGCATACCCCATTATATGTACATTAAACATTGCACTGCATCGCATCATTTAATAATATGGTATTATTGGGAAACCTCCATTTTACTGTTTTCTCTTCATTTTCAATGCATAGCTTAAGTGGAATGAAATGAGGTGTGTATATCGGTTTTTGAAGCTTAAAGAGTAAAAATAGTAAAAAAACAACGGATTGGGTTTTCTGGCAATATTTGGCCCATACTTTCCCCGAAAGAAATACAACTATTTTGAAATAATGACAGCATAGAAAATTTAGTCAGTATTCCAGTATGTATTGAATTTGTACGCTCTCAGTACAAAAAAAAGAAGAAAAAATGGATACAAAAGTAACTGGTTAAAAGGGAAGGGACATGGTAAAATCGATATTGCGAATGAAATACAAAAATGTTGATGAAATGTTGTCAAGTCATGTTAAGGCTAGATGGAAATCCAAAGGTAGTTTATATTACATTTCTACAGAGAAAATGTGGTAAACTCTGTGATGGTGTACGAACAAATGTAAGAACGTGAACTATTGAAAGCCCAGACCAGACCAAAGTAAAAGGATCAAGAAAAGCAAGCAAAGAAAATTGGGGCAAGGGACTTTACTTTTGGGTGGAGATATAGGTTGCTCGCTGGTGAAATGGAAATTTGGGGAAAATATTATGCATTAGCAAAGCAATTTGACAGGTGATCCTTCAATTTTGCCAATAGAAACGGAATAGTGAATAAAAGATAGTGTGACATGGTGTCGACGACGATATGACATGACACGATGGTAAAATTCTTGATGAAAATGATGATAGAAAACATTTTGTTGTTGTACTACTGGGAGATGGATGGATGTACCAAAAAGTAATAAATTGAATTTGTGACATGCTACTACCAAACACCCGACGACTACTACTCAACAAGTTCTATAGATAAAACGCTAAATTCTAAAAAAGCTTTTCAAGTTTTGCTGGTAAACTGTGCAGAAAATCTGCACAAAATCATAGAAGAGGCCACACAGTAATAACCTACCTACTCATGCCACTTTACTGAAAATCAAGTCAAGCCAAGCCAGAGAAGAAGAGGAGTAACATGTTCAATTTAACGGGGGAACCTAGTCCTTTGAAACAAGTGAACAGGAAAAACTTACACAATATGCACACCCATATCTCCATCGTTCTTCTTTCACTACACATCTCCCTATTTTTTTAGCTACTAGCATTTGTACGGGTTATACAAGAACAAGACAACAAAAACTAGATGCTAGATAACGAGAGACCTTTGGAGTCCCAAAAGTCAAGCAAGTCACTTGGAAATCTGAATCTCAAATTTAATCATCCATATTTCAATATTTTCATTTATTCCACCTCAATTTTCTCTTCTTGCATGAACTCTTCTTTCAATCTACACCAGATTTTTTTTCTAATTTTGCTTCATCATCACATACTCAACTCAAACAGTCATAGTTCAGCTTTCACAACTCAGCACAACTCTTCAAAAAAGCGTAAAGCAAAACTGTTTCAAGAGTGAGGGAAATATCCATTTTAGAGTATAGTAGCAATTTTTCTAAGCATGTATGGTATATGTGTGTTATGTATGCAACAAGCTTAAATTAAAAAGTGCTTTTACAGCTGTGCCCCGTATTCTAATAATAATCCTTCAGTTCCCCTGTCATCTCTCGAGTCTCAAACCGAAAAAAGAAAAACTTGTATCGTAGCACCTGCTCAACTCAAAATCAACGCTAAAAACTTTTTTCAAGAACATACACGTGAGGCAGAGAAGCGGAAGCTTGTGAAAAATCACGGCAGCTAAGCAAAAATTGATTTTCTTAAAAAAAGGAGAAAGTAAAAGCATGACTGTACTGACCTAATCTCTGGTGCAACCACTTGCTCGGTACCTCGCACAAGGTGCCAGTCGGGTCTTCTTTGGCAGTGGCAGGCCGTCCAAATCTTGAAAGGTAATGGTGACTTTCCAGTCTGGAGCTTCCCAGAGTTCCTTCATACTTATCCCGTAGAACTTCAATGTTCAGTGTGTGATATATAAGCTGCTTCTGGTGATCGGAGAGTTGGTTGAGAAAGTCAGCTGCAGATTCACGGTTGGCCAGACCATCTTTTATTGTCACTATTAACTCTGATGATCCACTATCACCTGAATCACTACTGGTTACATTGGTGGACTTGCTGTTGCTACTAAAGTTATTATTGTTACCTTTACAGCTACTTGTTCTACTCAATAATGGGTTATTATTATGGTCTCTCACACTTTTCACCCAGCTAAATTGCCTCCTACTATTATTATTATTACTGCTGACTAGGAAAACTGAAGGAGAGTTGCTGCTGAGATAGTGGAAAGATCTGGTTCGAGGGTGGTGGTCACAGTGGTAATTTTTGCACTTGTTTCCGCCCATCGTTGTCATAAGAGTTTTTCCCAGTATTACAGCCAATTTTGCTTGAGATGGTGGTGGCAGCGGTGGTGGATGGCAATCTTCTCTAAAATCTCTCCCGACCCCGACGAATCCATGGTGAGTTGATATTGATGATGTAAAGGGAGCCGACTGATGTGTTATTTTGTGGGCTGCTGAGGTAACAGTGGCTGTTGTAGAGGATGTGGTGGGGAAAATGACCAGGTGAATTCCAGCAGCTCGCCGAAGAAACATTTTTTCAATCAAATAAAAAGAAATAGTTTCGCTTTCACTTTCAAACTTAAGAATATGTACTTATTAGTGAGCATCAGACCTAGTCATGCTTTGTTTATAGTTTTCTTTGGTATTTTTATTGCAAAAGTAGTTGCTTTTTTTGTCTAAGTTTTAGTCGTTTCTTACAAAATGAAAATACCAACAACAACCAACTCAATTTAATTTTGTTTTATTTCTCTTGTTTATTTTTTATCAACCGTTAAAACATCTTCTCCAGCTTTTTTCTAGTCAACAACATATGAGGTTGCTGTTGTGATGGTGATGAAACAAGCTTTCCGGTTTGATGATTGCCAGAAGACATGCCATGTCACAACCTTGTCACGTTTCACAGGAAGTGAAATGAAATGGAGAAAAAATGTTAGAGCTGCCAGTCGTGTTTGTCGTCAAGCTTGGTTTACTTCTCTGATGATGATGCGATGAAGATGATAATGTTAGACGCTGGAATTTCAACGCACGACATCACTTTGTCTCCTCCATAGACACCAATCTAAAATCAGTTAACTTGAAACAGCTTCCTTTGCCTTCTTCTTCAATCAGTGTTGAAAATCTTTTTATTCCGCTACCCTTTTTATCAAGTCACCCGGAAACATAAACACCTACAATAGGCAGCGGTTCTTCATAAAACAAAAAAACAAAAAATTTCATTTAGCATTTTTACTTTTGATCTTATATGACGTCTTATAAGAAGGATAAGTTTGCATGTTATGCATCTTCTTTTAAAAGACCTTTCTCCGTAAAGATTTAATTTACCTAACGTAACGTTCTTCATGTTATCTGTATTTCTTTCTTAACTCCTACGAAATGTGCTTGTTTTTAAAGAAACGATAGTATTGACTGATGTACAGACGAGTTACTACCCACCTTTTACGGTAACTAAATCTATACGCCTTTTACCTTCCTTCGTAATGTCATGTCGCGTAAAAAAATTGAGCATTGGAACACGGACACACGTTCTTTTTTGTGTTCTGTAGTCTCTAGTGAAACATTTTTTCCTCTCTCCTGACATGTCATGAGAGCGAAAGAACGCTGCCGCTAAAATGGAGTGTTTTGGAGGAAAAAAGGTCTCACGGGAATAAAATACTTTTTCTTGTTGTTTCACTGCTGGAGCTGTGTTGTAAAATAATTCCTACAAACACGAGCTACGTACGCGTACCTAGGGCCAAAAACCAGGTTGAATTGTGTAGATTTTTAGAGTAACAAAAAATGGGAAAGCGAAAAAGGGGAAAAAATAAGATATAATTTATTACAAGTTACAAGCGAAATGAAAGGATTTATAATGGGCTAAGAAGAAAGAAAATAATAGAAAAACAAGAGTGAAAAAATAAATTATTATTATTACTCTTGCACAACTTTATACATTATTATACTGTCGATGTGTAGTCGTAGTCACAGTTTACTTTTAGGGTCATTATTGTAAAATTTTAAGGCTATTGTTATTCTCACACTTTGTACGTTGCCCTGCTCGCTTTTTTAATGTGCAAATTGTGTAATTTTATGTTTCGTATCTTCTTCGTCTGTTCATACTACTGAACTCGGGTAGGGGTAATTGTACATGAGTAATTTTATTATATTCAAATATGCTCTCGGCTTGGTGACAAACAGAGTGCGCCTTGGGTTAAATGGGTAAATTAAAAAACCCATAAAACCCTGGGTAAAACCCATACCCAGCCCACTCT
>JAQIWN010001693.1:0-19126 GCA_034699025.1 Entomobrya cf. arborea Gr-Col-00668
AGCTTAACAAAAATAGGCACAGAAAGAATTTTTTGAATTTTAGCCCAAAAATGGCCCTTATAATAACTTGTCCTTTATAAATTCATAGCGTGTGCTATTATAAAGCCATTTGTGCATGATTTTTTAAGTGGAAAAGAGTTAACTTGAAAATTGAAAAAAAACTATCTTGGTTTTTGGCTGTACGGAGATTGCCACCAATAAATATTAACTACGTTCAATGATAAAACCCTAATTTGGCCTTTTTCTAACGACTTTCAGAAGTCAAAAATATTTCCTTAAACATATTTTAGTCAAGATTTTGCAAATTGAGTTGTTTGATTTCTCAACAAATCTAGCATAACAACAAAAAAACAAACTAATTGTTTAATTGAATGTGAAAAGGTTTTTTTGCTCAAATTGTTAGTGTCCAAGTGTGAAAGATGTATTTTACGTACAGTCATCAATTCAATAAATTATATAAAACGGACTTGTAATTTAAAAAATGAAAAGTGATGCGTAGTATCAAATGGTTTTTGTCGTTTTCTAGATTGTTGTTCACATATTTAAACCATTTTCCTCCAATAGCATTGTAAATGTGCGTATTACCGTATCTCGAAATACGCAATGGTACGTATTTCAAGACAAATTATGTAATTTAGAACACCCGCAATGGTTTTTCCTCCGACATCATAATATAATGACTTAAAAGCATTCACTTTTTTGTGTTCCACAACTGTTTTGAACATTCTGTAATGCTACAGTTAGAAATATAAGCCAGTTGACTGATTTAGCACTACTTTTTGCATTACAAAGTAGTTTTGTCGGTATTCCTATATTTATCTAAAAAAAATCATGGACATAATTTTAATACCAGTATTTCTAGATTGTAGCATTGAAAAACAAACATTTAAGAATACATTACTAAGTATTTTAGCCATATGCAGTGTAATTAGTGTCGTTAAAGTATGGAAACGTTCTCCCAAAACATCTTTAATTCCACAATTGCCATCAGTTCCTTTTGTTGGACCATTCTATCCTCTTTTATGGCAAAGTAAGTGCAAAAACGAAAAGTAATCAAGATCAGTGAATTTATTAATAACCACTATTACAAAACATTTTTAGGAGACTTTAGCAAGCTATTTTTATCATGGTTGTTCACATACGGTTCTACATTTCAAACTAATATTATGGGAACTGATGTGGTTCTTTTAAGTAATCCTAAATGGATTAAGGTTTGCATATTAACTTACCTTTTATGCAAAAAATATGAAAATGTTAATATGAAATATAATATATGTTTTTTTAGAAATTGCTTACATCGTCGGTTCCAGGTCACCTTTCAAAGTACCCATTTCTTTACAACATATTGTTTTCAGGCATTTTGAGACAAGGATTGATTCCTCAGCCAGACGGTTAACCTTTATCTACTTAAAATTGATATATCTGTTAGTCTACATCATATCAATTGAAAACTTTTATTTTTCCTCGTCCAGTTTCCAAATGGAAGCACCACAGGTCAATTTTATCAAAAGCCTTTTCACTGGAATCTCTTAAAGCTGATCTCAAAGTAATGAATCGACACGCAAAACAACTTAGTGATAAAATGAACGAGATCGACTTTGAAGATGATTTTTGGGGTTTACCAAAACGAAATGAGACTTACTCGTTACACGCAAGTTTGCGTGAATCAACCTCTCACACAACTGAAGGTTAATTTACATTTAATTGGTTTTAAATTCGTATCCCTGTGGGATTTATGATTTTTAATTTCTAAATTAATGTCAAATGTAATTTAAATCAAAAATAATTTGGGTTCGAAGAATTATTTTATGGCCTCGGCTATCTAACAAAAGGGGAAAAGCTTGTAGCAAATGACAAATTTGCTAGGTAATTTAACAGAAGTTAGAAAAGATCATGATGAGTAAACAAGATATAAATATAATTTGTAATTAACAGACGGCAGGATCTCATGCAGTATCGATTAGAACATCCATGGTGCATTTCCGAAACTATTTGGAACTTCGTTTCTCAAAAGAAAGAAATGGATTCTGTAGTTAATTCAATCACTACAACTTTTGTAAAGGTTAACTTCCATATTCCTAATAATTATTAAGTTCTGTAGCCAAGTCATAACACTTATGTTTATTTATTTAGTTAGCAAACCGAGCAAGAGAAAATTTGAAAACCGAAAAGTCCATAAAAACTTTATTGGATTTAATGATCAAAGGGGGTCTTGACAATGAAGAAATTGTATCTGAGTTTGGAAGTTTTGTAACTGCGGTACATGATACACAAACTTCTGCGTTAAATGCCTTTTTGTTTATACTCTCTTTGTATCCAAAATATCAAGTAAGATGTGTTTACTTCGAAATTGTCTTAAATATGGAACTACACTATCAAAAATACTAATCAAATAAATTTTAGGCAGAATGCCGTAAGGAGATCGATGAAATATTTGAGTCAAAAAACAAAACCTCTGGTGCATTTAATGAAGAATTGTCTTGGGATGATCTTTCTCAAATGAAATATCTGGAAATGTGTATCTACGAAAGTTTAAGAATGTTTACACCAATCCCTGCCTTTGCACGAGAGTTGAAAAGTCCTCTACATTTAGGTTTTAATTGTATCTTTTAGCGTAAAATATTTGAGATAAATGTTTACCAGCTATGGCGTATTTATTGAAAGTTTTTTCTGTTTAGAGGAAGATCTGGTGTTGGACAAAGGAACAGTAGTAATCGTGTGTCCGGCACTAATCCACCGAGATCCTCAAATTTTTCCGGATCCAAATAATTATAATCCTGATAGATTTTTACCAGAGAACTGTAAAGCTAGAAGTTCTTACTCATATCTTCCCTTCAGTAAAGGACTAAGAGGCTGTATTGGTAAAACTTCTATGCTTAAATGTATTCAAAAAAAATCGGTAAGAACCGTTTCTTTATAGAAATTTCGATTTAAAATTTAAATGTCCTTTATAGGTCAAAAGATGTCGATGATGCAGATAAAGTTATTAGTAGCCTATATTCTACGGGATTATGAATTATATCCGGAAAATAAAGACTACAACCTTAGTAATATTTGGGAAACCACTATATGGCGAACTAAAGATTTAGGTGTTCGTTGGAAAAAGCGTACATGACTTTTTTTAAATATTACTAATTATATATAGTAATTACTTAAATTATACGCGATTCTTATAAATCACGGCGTCAATTTGCCCTTAAATTGATTTAGTAAGACATAAAGTATAGATTGTCGAAAGAATACTCTTATGTCGCTTTTAATTAATCAAGTTCATGGCATGTTCTAGACTTCTAGTAAATTAAATTGTAGTCAAAATGCGTTTATATCATTTATCAGCACACTGATGAAGATGTGTTTACAAGAAGTAAATTATATTTTGGTTGATTTAAAGTGAAAAATCTTACATTAGTTTACAATATTGTTAGATTTTGTTGCATGCACGCCGACTGGAACAGTCCAATTTCAAAAACTTTAAACCATTCAGTGCGTAATCCAGGATATTGACATTTTCTAGTAATTACATGTAAGTGTGATGTGCAGCAGCAATGACAAAGTAATTAATACGCAACGACTGTTGCAGCACATCGGAACTATTACAATTTTATTCTTTCACACAAGCTGATTGACTAGACACCATTCCATTTAAACATAAATTGAGATTCGGTATTGGCATCAGACGCCTTTGAATACATCTTAGTGCACAGAATTCAATAATTCTTGATTTAGGTATGCAATAAGCATCCACAAATTAATTATTAAATTACATATTTGTAAATCTACAATTTAATGATTGATATTCGACTGTTTTTATTTTATACGTCAGAATTAAAATATCGAAATATTTAAAGTGCGAATATTTTTGTTTGATCGTTTATAGATATGAATAAGGTTGGCGTGTACATGCATAAATAATATAATACCCTTTCTTAATTTTGTATAACTTGACTTTAAAACGTTTAAATATCGTTTCATTACAAAGATGTTTTTTTTTATTTGAAACTTAATCTACAATAATTCCATCTTTGAGTTTAGCCAATATATCCATTACTGACACACACAAATCATCAGCATCCTGTTGCGTTGGAAGACGACTACCAACTGGACCTCCAGCGTCCAACCAAAAACTACCATCTAAGCTCAAGCTTGAAAAAATGCTATAAGTGAACAAATGATTTTGGGTAATGTATTTAGTCATAATTTCAAAAAATACGTATATTTTAAAATCTTACAAAGTACTCGTGATGGCTTGCCTCTCAAACCATGATACTTCACCAAGCAACCAAAGATATCACTAGGCTCTACTGGGCTTGGAAAATTGGTAAGGCCAAAAGTAGCTGGCATTTAAAATTTTGATTTCGCTTGTAACCAAAGCGGTCCCAATGCCATTCATTTAGCGACGTATAAAAACAAGTGGCTTCACAGAGTTTCTTAAACTTTGAAGTTCCTTTTCTACCAATTTCAATGTTTTACTTGGGTCATCTTCGTTAAGTTTAATTGGGATTTTCACAAGAGTAAAATGATTTTTAGTACGTCTCCGTGTTCTGGGAGAGGGTAGCTAAATAAACTATGTAGAGTGCTAGGAACTGATATTCCGGATTTTATCATGTATTTCCATGTGGCTCGTCCAAATAAAAGTTGTAATTAATCCTGGCATAGTGACTCCGTAAGTATTTTTAAAAGATTTTTGTCATATTTATATTACATATTTTTAGACAGCAACACTTTTACAAGTAATTTCAAAATTACGTACAATTGGTTTTCGAATTCATCTCCGATCGTATTTACAAAATTGTTTTAAAATAAATACATAACACTCCCATTTTACTGGAAAGGTTTAATTTGAGTTCACCGGTATACTGGTTTCCAAGTAAGCCAAGATTTCCATTACCGACTCACACAAAGCATCAGCATCTCGTTGATTTGGAAGATTGCAAGCTGTGCCTCTACTGCTAAACCAAAATTGTCCAGATAAACTAAAGCTCCCATGAAAAAATGCTACAAACATACATAATAAATGATTCGAGATTAACTAAATTGAAATTGTAAATCAAATTGGAATTTAAAATCTTACGTATTCCACGTGACGGCTTTCCTCCCAAACCTATTTGCTTTCCTGCACAGCCGAATATATCACTTGGCTCAGTTGGACCCGGAAAATTTGTCAGACCAAAAGTAGTTGGGATTGTATACTTTGAGTTTGTTCGGAACCAAAGAGGAACTAATGAAGTCAATTTCAATACATAAAACAGAACAAGTGGTTTCACAGAATTTCTTAAGCTTTGGAATTCCTTGTCCACCATTTTCAAAGTTTTTCGTGGGTCATCTTCAGTAACTAGAATTGGGAGTCTTACAAGAGTACAGTGATTTGTTAAAACATCCCCGTGTCCAGGAAGTGGAAAGCTGAGCAAGCCATGTATTGTATTAGGAACTCTAACCCCAGACCTTTTTATACATTTCCAAGTGGCTTGGCCAATTAAAGTTGTTATTAAACTAGACATCGTGACCCCATAAGCCTTTTTAATGGATTTAAGTCTGACATCAGCAATTGCTTGGGTGCACTGAGAATTATAAACCTCTTCAAAATCTGGCTTGCAAACATTTTTGACAAACTGATGATTGTCCCTTAAAAATAAAAGCATTTCGAGAAGGTAGTAAGGTCCAAAGAAAAGTAGCCTCACAAATTTGTAAATGTTCGAAAAATTGTTAGCCTCGTTTTTCACATTTTCAAGCTTTTCTCCACCAAGAGCTTTCCAAGGTTTGAAAGCCACTTTCTGTAAAAAGTTTGATAGGGAATAGCCATCCATTAGACAGTGATTTACTCTTAAAATAAAGACTGACTTTATTTCCGGATCTCTATCGTCAACCATGTTTGAAACAACCAAAATTTCCCAAGGCGACTTTGTTGGGTCGAATGGTAATTTTCCCAATTTGTTTGTTACCAATTCCCTCAACTGAGTTTTGGTAATGGGCATATCTGGACACTCGGGTTGCAAGTAGCGAACATGGTTTTCCACTTTAAAGTTGTCTATAGAGTACCAAAAATGGTGTCCATACTTTTGAACAATTCTTTGGGATAATTCAGGATAAAGATTGGGCTCAATTACTTTTTCTTTAAGAACCCTTACAACCGTTGGAACATCCAGTTTGTCGACTAAAATGAAATAAGGTATAAGTACCACCACAGGGTCCAAATATGGGTCTTTTCCAGCCAGTATATCATCGATTCCGTGTAAAATATTTCCAGTTTTGGGATCGGTTTTACCCAGCATTGATGCTGCTTGTTTGTAAATCCAGCAAATCATGAAAATTATTAAGAGAAGTGGATATCCAATTAGAATGAGCACGCTTGACAAAAATACTAATACTGCCTTCTTAATAACATTGTTGATTTTAATTAACCGTTCCATTGGACGAACTATTTAATGTCAAATACGGATTTTGAATTGTAAAATTGCTGGCTTAAAATCAGGAATTAACTTGTTATTAAACCTAATGTCTAAACTGACTGGCTGTTTATTCAATGTTTTGTATTTGTAAGAATGCATTCAATACCAAACAGTTCACCATGTAAGACCAAGAAAATTATTTCTTAGGCAAGATTTCAAGTTGTACGAGAACGAAAATACAGCCAGAGCAAATTATTTATAATATGAATGGAAGAGAGACTATTAATTTAAGAAGAAATAGAAAGGTTTATTTTTTCCAAAAAACGAAAATATTCCTATTTTAATCAAATGGGTAGTTACTTTATACCAATTTAACGAGTGACGGTGTCCGCTCTCTTTCGTAGCTCTAATGGGAGTAATCCCATAAGTTTAAGTATGGATATTTCTTACAAACTTTCAATTTAAATTCAATGTTTATCCTCTAAAACATTTGAATTATAATGAAATGTAATTTGGACCCCAAAACAAGTCTTACTCACGGCATGACGGAGATTCGCAACATGATTCATTCAAAATTCTCACAATTAGTTTCTTAGGTCATGAGTCATTTCGTGTTTTGTTCTGAGTTTTGATTGAATATGATTTCTATGGGAAGTGAAATTACTGCCTAAGGAGGAATGCCTCAAAGTTCGCTCCTTACACTTTACAACTTGTTCTGAAATTTAAACACTTGTCATTAGTTAATTTAACATTAAAAATTAATTTAGCACAAAAATATGATTTTGTACATTTAATTTGTGTACTTAAAGCTTTTATAAAAAATACACACGATAACATTTATTATATAATACTCAAATACGCAGAAAAATAGGGTATTTACGCAGTTTTAAATTGGAATTTCAAATAATTTTGATTGAACGAATGTTTTGCAGTTTTTATATGACAATAACAGTGAACATTTAACACAATTATGTGATCAGATGCATAAATGGTAAACTCAATTTGTTTATTTTTGTTTAAAATCATGTGAAATTCGAGCTTCTAGATCATCAAGTGTGTCCATAATTGATTCAAATAAAAAATCTGCATCCCGATGAGTTGGAAGATTACAAATAGGACCTCCTCCTTGAAACCAAAATTGTCCAGCTAAACTAAAACTCCCATGAAAAAATGCTGAAACCAACCATTAATATAACTCAAACTCAGTTAAAAGTTACTTAGGACAAAGACAAATTACAAAATTAAAAATCTTACATATTCCTCGCGAAAGCTTTCCTCCTAAACCAATATGTGTCCCTTTGCAACCAAATATATCACTAGGTTCACTCGGCCCCGGAAAATTGGTTAAAGCAAAAGTACTTGGGATTATGGACTTTGAGTTCGTTCGCAACCACAGAGGAATCAATGCAATCAATTTATTTGTATAGAAGATCAGAAGAGGCTCTACAGTATTCTTTAAACTTTGCAATTCGCGCTCTACGTACACTAAAGTTTTTCTTGGGTCATCTTCGTCAATTTTGACTGGGATTCTTACAAGTGCACAGTGGTTTGTCAAAATATCCTTGTGACCCGGTAGTGGAAGGCTAAGTAAGCCATGTATAGTAGAAGTAACCGGTATCCCAGCTCTTTTCATGCTTTTCCATGTGGCTTGGCCAAATAATGTTGTAATTAAGCTTGACATAGTGACTTTGTAAGCGTCTTTGATGGATTTCAGTCGAGAACCTGGAATTGCTGTTGTACATTGAGAATTACGAAGATCTTGTAAGTCTGATTTGTAAGTATTTTGAACAAACTGGTGAGTATCATTTGCGAAAGCAAGCAACTTCAGAAGATGGTAGGGTCCTACGAAAAACAGCCTTACAAATTTGCATAGTTCAGCACAATGGTTTTGTTTTGCTTCTAGCTGTTGTCCATCAAGTTTATTCCAAGGTTTTGATGAAACTTTTTGCAAAAAATTTGCAATAGAGAAGCCATCCATTAGGCAATGGTTCACTCTCAAAATAAAAACTGACCTTACTTTCGGATCTCTATCATCGACCAAGTTTGGAACCACCCAAATTTCCCACGGAGACAGCGTAGAATCAAATGGCAATTTTCCCAGTTTGTAAGTAAGTATTTCATTTAATTCACTTCTATTAACTGACACGTTTGGACACTCTGGTTTTAAATAATGGACATGATTTTCCACTTTAAAGTTATCTACGGAGTACCAAAAATTGTACCCGAATTTTTGAACAATTTTCTGAGTTAATTCAGGATAAAGTTTCGGTTCTATCACTTTTTCGTTGAGAATCTTTATAACAGTTGGAACATCCAGTTTATCCGTTAATGAGAAGTAAGGCATCAAAACTATATGGGGGTCTGCATATGGATCTGGACCAGCAAGTATATCATCAAGACCCGTTAAAATTTTTCTAATTTTGTGGTCTTTCTGTGCCAGCTTCATGGCCAAATGTTTGTTAATCCAACATGTAGAAAGTACCATAAACAAAAGCGGGTATCCCAAAACTATCCAAAATGTTGATAAAACTATTGTTAACATTTCTATTAGAACTAAACGAAACTTCTCAGAGGCAGCCATCGGTAGAACAGAAAATTTTTTCGTCTTGTCTAATGCAAGTTAAATTTATTGTGTGACTTAAAACAGTATTGGAGATATGTTCTTATGTAATAGCATTTTCTTCGAATTTTTTTTTTTAAATTAGAAGCCCATTGTTGATTAATGGAAATATAATAAAAGTTCTTGTTAAAATCCGTGGGAATCTGTTCAGCAAATATATTAATTTGAACGAAACTTTAAAATGCTTTGCCTCGAAAGAGTTTATTATATATAATGCAAAATATTATTATTTTTATATAAAAATCCGAATAAACATTTTTTGTTTAACAACTTATCTTTGAAGTTTTGAAAACGTTTGTAAGCACGATTTATCTATTTTCCCATGTCTCACAACCTTTTAAATTTGAAATTAGTATAATTTTGGCTGCTAAAAATATTAAAACTAAGGTTATTCACTTTCAGCTTCTTTTATATCATTTTAACCATTTTCTGGCAATTCCACAGTATAAACTTAAATTAATATACGGGCTATTACTACTTTTATTCATAAACACGTAAGAAAATAAATTTATTTTCGTTGTTATTTCTAGTGATTTTTTATCTTGTAATCAATCACTTAAATTTTTGAAATCTAAATAAAGAAATGGTATTGAAATACACTTAAGGTAATAGAAAAAATGAACCGACTGAAAACTCAAATATCGCGTATAGGTGTTGATTATTACGTCGAAATTAGATATGTTTATATAGCCAAGAGTCTGAGGTAAAAATCGCGAAAACGGAGTTTTCCTTACTTGCTTGAACGAAAAAATTAGCAGGCTTAGCTAATATGATATATATTGTGTATTTTGATAGAGGAGTCAATGTACATCAACTTTTCTCAAGGGACCACTGATCAGGGTCGAACGTCCTCGGGGCTAGAGGTCAGACAAGGTCACATGTTGACTTATGGACAAATTTTTGAAATGAATGATTCACGGATGATGATGTCGAAATGCAACAGTTAATTGACTAATTTATTTTTTTAATTACCAGTTTGTACATACATATTCGTCTACGTATTTTCTTTATGTCTTGACTTGACTTGATTTTAGTTCAACGAAAGACATAAAGGTCCAAATTGCGAAGTAAATAATTCTGTTGCTTTTTGAAAAATTGAACTTGAAATGTTGCAAGTGTTAGATTAAATTGATAAACAAAATCATTTTTGTCACGATTTACAACTTAGTTGTAAATTATTTTCCTTTAGTCCTTAGATTCACAATATATTTGTATCATCTCATTTATTTTACAAAATCTTGTCACAATCAAAAATAAATAATAGAATTGATTTTAGCAAATAGTACCCTGGGTAATGTCTACTACAAAAGTTGATTGTTGCTTTTCTGCAAAACAAATGCCTTGTTCATTATGATAAACTCTTTAAAATGATGCTATTTATTGAATTTATTGGGATGGTTCATAATGACGGTTAACTTGTCCCGGCATGTCGGGTTTGTTAGATAATTTGTTCATCATATTTATTACTCATACCAAAAACTTTGTTTGCGCACTTTAACAAACATATTTCACACATTCAAAATTATATTATCCGATCGCATGGAAAACGCGACGATTGAAAAATTTCACTTATAAACATTTATCTTCAATTTTCAACTGTTGGTAATTTTCATATAAGTCAATATAATACAGGTCTTTAACCCAAACAAACAAAATGATTTTCCTTCCTATATTACAAACGATAGAGGCACACAATTTTTCATGCAGTATAAATATTTATTGCAATCGAAGCATACCTTGGTGTTAATATTTGATAACTGAAGGTTTAAAAACGTTGTTGTGCCAATTTTGTATTTATGTCTGTAACCATGGACGTATTTGTCATGACACTAGATCCAAATTTAAGCTTCAAAAAACATGAACTTAAAATGACAATTCTAAGTTTTTTAACAATATGTGTACTGTTTGCTTTCGTTAAACTTATCAAAAGTTCAACCGAATCGTCACTAATTCCAAACTTACCATCACTTCCACTCATCGGACCATTCCATTCAGTTTTGTGGGAAAGTAAGTTTAAAAACGAAAAAAATATAGTTTGGTCAATATTGAATATGAATTTAAAAATTGTTTTATTTTATTTAAAGAGGATCCTAGCAAGCTATTTCAATCATGGTTGTCTTTATATGGTTCAACATTTAAAACTAACATATTAGGAACGGAGTTGGTCCTTCTAAGTAACCCGAAGTGGCTTCAGGTATGTATACGTATATAATTGTAGTATAACAAATCGCTAGTGTCAAAATATGAAAAAATAGTTAAAAATATGTGTTATTTTTAGAAATTCCTACTATCGTCGGATCCTGGACATCTCTCGAAATATCCGTTGTTTTACAATATATTTTTTCCAAACGTTTTTAGTCTAGGCTTGATTCCACAGCCAAACGGTGAAAATTATTTGATTGTTTCCAATTTAACCAATTTTAATTTATTTTGCAAACTACTAACGCAAAGGTTTTTTTTATTATAAGTAGTTCCGAAATGGAAACAACATAGGTCAGTTTTATCAAGAGCATTTTCACTGGAATCTCTAAAAACTGATCTAAAAGTAATGAATCGACACGCAAAACAACTTTTTCATAAATTGGACGAGATTAAATTTGAAGATAATGTCTCGATTTTAACTGCAGCAAATGAAAGTAATACTTTGCTTGAAAATTTGCGTCAGTCTGCGTCTCGAACAATAAGAGGTATTTATACATAATATCCTTGTTTTCTTATCAAAATGGTTGTGAAGTTTTAATATTATTACCATTGCCATTTATTTGAGTCATTAACTATTTTTATGTTGAAGAACTATTTTGTGGTCCTAACAACCTCACAAAAGTGGAAGAACTTGAATTCGATAAAACGTTTGCTCGGTAACTTGATAAAATGTATTTAATTGGCTTGACAGTATATAAATATATAAGTGTGTAAAATGTTTAAGTCGCCAAGATATAATAGCACATCGGTTGGAACGTCCATGGTGCCTTGTCGAAGCGATTTGGAATTTTCTTCCTGAAAAGAAAGAGATGGATATTTTAATTAATTCAATCTCTGCAACTTTTACGAAGGTTAATTTTCACTTATAGGGATTCTTGAACTCTATTGTTACTAACGCATGTATGTTGTTCGTCCGTCTTTTTGTTCAACTGTATACCCTCTTTTTCATTTAAAAGACCTTCTGAATTCTTTTTTCACCAATCAATTACTAATGACTATAGATCGGTCAATTCAGTTAACTACCCAAATCAGTTGATCTGGTTCAAAAATTTGGCGGTCTGAAGGTCCCCATGTACTTGTATAAATACTAAGTTTGTTTTATTGTCGATTATGATTCCAGATTGATTCATTATCACAATTTCAATGAATTTCTGACCGAAACATTACCTCGAATGCACCTACTAACGACCATTAAATGCCCACATGAACTTTGATTGACTTCCATTGATCCATCATGGCAATAATCATTACTTAATACGTCCTAAACATCTTACTTTTAACGAACAACAAGACAATTATTTTACTTCAAGAACCTCGTTTTAACATTTTAATTGGGTTTTTATAAAAAAAAGTCTAATCTTTCAATTTTGGTTGTCTAGTTGGCAAACCGAGCAAGAGAAAATGTGAAAACCGAAAAGTCCACAAAAACAATAATGGATTTAATGATTAAAGGAGGTTTTGAAAATGAAGAAATTGTATCTGAGTTGGGAAGTTTTGTAACTGCGGTACATGATACACAAACTTCCTCGTTGAATGTGTTTTTGTTCGTACTTGCGTGGCATTCGACCCATCAAGTAAGATTAATTTACTTTAAACGTCATTTCAAAATCAGACTACAATGACAAGATTATTATTCACGCACTAGGCCGAATGTCGTAGTGAGATCGATAAAATATTTGACTCCAAAAGCAAAGACGTTGATGCCCTAAATGACGAATTATGTTGGAATGATCTTTCCCAAATGAAATATCTGGAAATGTGTATCAACGAAAGTTTGAGAATGTTTACACCAACACCTGCCATTGCAAGGGAGTTGAAAACTCACCTCAAACTAGGTTTGTATTGTTTCTTTAAGCTAAAAAAATGTATTTACCATTTATTGCGTATTTATTAAAAAGGTTTTGTTAATTTTATTATTTTAGAAGAAGATCTTGTTCTACACAAGGGAACAGTAGTAATTGTATGTACTGCACTAATCCACCGAGATCCCCAAGTTTATCCGGATCCAAATAGTTTTAATCCTGACAGGTTCCTACCAGAAAATTGTAAAGCTAGAAGTGCTTACTCATATCTTCCCTTCAGTAAAGGACTAAGAGGCTGTATTGGTAAAACGTTTTTTTTTTTGTTTGATTTTAACCTAAATACTAAAATAATAAATATGTATACATATCAAAATCATTTATAAAAGTTTGATATTAAACTAAATATTTGAATAACAGGTCAAAAGATGTCGATGATGCACATGAAGATATTAGTCGCCTATATTCTACGAAATTATGAACTGTATCCAGGAAATCCGGATTACAACCTAGATAATGTTTGGGAAACCACCATATGGCGAACTAAAGATTTAGGTGTTCGTTGGAAGAAGCGAACATGATTTTTTAAAATAAGCTTCGAAAGTAATCGATGTTAGTGTAAATTAATCTGTTGGTTTATTAGTCACGTCAATCATCAATTCATTCTGGAATCGATCTAAAAACCAGGATAGTTTAAGCTACTGATATAAGTATTGCTTTTCGTATTAAGTTAATTAAGTTCTTAGAATACACTAAGCTTTTTTCAGTTAAGTTGTTCTATAACGAAATTAATGAAACATGTTGAGATAATAATGCAATTGCGTTTACGAAAAAATAAGCGCCGTTTTTATAATATTGTTCATTTTCATCCTACGATCTGTGAAATGAATCTATTATCAATAGACCATTTTGAGCCCCAATTCTGCTACAATACGTTCTAACAAATTTTTAAAAAAATATGAATTATTTTTATTGATAAAGTGCAATACGGGCGACACTGAAAACCTAAACTAACAGATGTTTTGATATATCATCATCATCCAACTTTGGCTTGTACATCTCCATATTTTCTTCTTGAATTTAACTTATACATGTACAAGTACAAACAATGTGTTGTCGCACTGGTATATCAAGTTAACATGTTGATCGCAATAAACAATGTTAGGAAAAGGCAAAAAACGGATCTGATAGATTTTATTTAAATTTTATCAAATTTTTATTTTTTAATCATTGCAAAGCTTTTTTATAATTTTAAGTTAAATTTATTTTACTGCTTACACAAAACATATTTTTTGTAAGCACCAATTTTGATCATCAGGTCCGAAATAAAAATGTTCTGATATTAAAGCCATGGGAAAACAAACAAATCATCTCGTCATTGTTTTAAATTTTTGTTTTAAAAATGTTGTTCCAACGTTTTCTTGCTGGTTGCCATCACTTAATTTAATTTTACAAAAATAGCGTAAACATATGAACGAGAAATGCATTAACGCACAGACTAAATTTCAACAAAACTTGACGTAGAGTAAACTATTCAACTGATATGGATTCGTGGCTCGTGACACACGCTTTGTCGAAAGTCTGGAATGAGTCTTGGTACGTCAAATGTACTAAACATGCTACATTTAATACGCCTGGGAAAACATTAACCGCAGAATAAGGTGAAATATTTTTAAGTCACGAAACATACGTTAAAGTTCATCATCTCCTTTCAGTATATTTTTTTCAGCTATGTCTGAAGTTGCATATTTGATTCAGCATTCAATAAAATGTTTTTCTAATAAAATAAATACGTATTCCGAACAAATTTTAAGAAATCAATTTTAGACGACATTTTTTTGCAAACAATTGAATTGCGTATTTAGCATTTTGTATGTGACGGTAAACAATTCACAGAAAAAATACAGCATACATAAAAAATTAAACATTTCTAAATTACATCATTCTATCTATGTTTTAATTAAATTGGAATTTTTGCTTCTAGGTCAGGAAGCGTTTCAAAAATGAAATCGCAAAGAAAATCAGCATCTTTTTGGCTTGAAAGATTGCAAACTGGACCTCCAATGTCAAACCAAAATTTTCCAGATGCACTAAAGCTTCCAAATAGAAATGCTGAGAATATAACAAAAACGATACATTTATAGTTAACTTGTATGGTAAAAACATTTATCCAGTAAAGTATAAAACTTACGTGTTCCTATTGACGGTTTCCCTCCCATATTACTACTTTTCATAATTGAACCACAAATATGACTTGGCTCAACAGGACCCGGAAAATTAGTCAAGATAAATGAAGTTGGTGTTATGTATTTCGACTGCAGCCGTAACCACAAAGGAAGCAAGGAAATCAACTTATTTTCATAGAAAAAAATAAGTGGTTTCACTGAGTTTCTCAAGCTCTGAATTTCCTTTTCCACAGACTTCAAAGTTTTCAAAGGATGATTTGTTAATACATCCCCATGTCCTGGAAGTGGGTAGCTGATTAAACCGTGTCTATATTTTGGCACCAAAATTTCAGCTTTTTTCATATATTTCCAGGTTGCTTGACCACATAAAGTTGCTAATAAACTTGACATTCATACTCCATAAGCATTCCTAACAGATTTCAGTCGGGTATCAGGAATAAAAGAGAATCATATTTCGAATCGTACGTGTTTCGGATAAACTGATGTGAGTCGTTTGAAAACAAAAATATTTTTAAAAAATGGTATGGCCCTAAGGCGAGTAGCATTACAAATTTGTAAATCTCAGCTAAAGTCCATGCGGTATTTGGTTTTTCGTCTAATTTGTTTCCGCCAAGCATTTTCCATGGTTTTACGGCAAATTTCTTGGTGAAGTTTACGATAGAATATCCATCCATTAGACAATGGTTAACTCTCAAAATGAAAACTGATCTAACTTCTGGATCTCTCTCGTCTATAAAATTTGGTACTATCAAAATTTCCCGTGGTGACTTTGTTAAGTCGAATGGCATATTTCCTAACTTGTTTGTTACCAAGTCTCTCAATTCAGCTCGAGTAATGAGCATATTTGGACACTCAGGTTTTATGAAACGCACATGATTTTCAACTTTGAAGTTGTCAACAGTGAACCAGAAATGATAGCCGTATTTTCGAACAATCCTTTGAGCTAATTCAGGGTAAAGTTTGGGTGTTATCACTTTATCTTTGAGAACTTTCACTACAGTTTGTACGTCCAGTTTTCCAGCTAGATAGTGACAAGGCATTAACACAATAAGTGGGTCTTGTCCAGCAAAAATTGCGTCCACACCTTCCAAGCGTTTTCCGATTTTTGGATTTTTCTGAGCCAGCTTTACTACTATTTGCTTGTAGATCCAACAGGGAAGTAGGATTGTACAGAGAAGAGGATAAACAAAAAAGATAAAAACTGTGGATAGAAATATTAAAAATATTTCCATTGGAATATTTCTGACTATATTTAAAAGTGCCATTGGAAGTGTTAAAAATATTTCAAGACTTGTTTCTTTTAAAGAATTTAAGGTTTGAACTTAAGATTTCAACTCAACGAAAACTTTTTCGAGATGAATATAAATTATGGTTGGTTTCTTCGAATTATAATTTACAAAGTTTTTCGATTCTCGAACGAGAAATGGTTTTAGGTTGGATTGTGTGAATCTTTCGTGCTAAATTATAATATTGGACAAATTTATTTGTCGAATGAACATGCTTTTTTGTCTACCTTTTCATTTATTAAGACATTAGTTTTGCGTGTAACTGACCATCCTGAAAAATCGTTTTTAAATTAATTAAAAGTTTTCATATCATGTGTAGTTTCGTATGCATACATATATGAAATCGCTTCAGGGGTGGAAACATGGAAATTACCGCGATTTCCAGACGAGATAATATTTTATACTTTGTACGTGGAGTTTAGTAAAACATCCTAACGTCTAGAAGAGCATGGTAACTTCAATTTACGTTGGTAAGCGTTATATGAACTAAAATAAGCAATTTTAAAATGTCCAGGAATTGAATTTACAATTTGCAAATGATTAAGCAATTTCCTTATTCTTTTCGTATAAAGGTTATTGTTACTTGATACTCATAATCTTGAGTTTATTATTTTTTTTAAATGTAAAAAATTACACTAATTTTTATCCACTTTTCCATTGATAAGTTTGAGCAGAACTTTGCATTACATTAATGTTTTCAATAAGTCAGTGTAATATAAATTATAAACGAAGTAATTCGTGAGTATTGCATGCTATAAAAACTGAAAATTATACTTTGTTTTCTTTAATGGTCATCGCAAAGCATGTAAATGCAATAGAAACAATTTAAATAATTTTATTCAGCAAATATATTTGTCGTCACGCAAACATTTATTTAGGAGACCAGAATGGAGTTTATTTTCGTTAGTTAATTGACAAGCTACATTTAAACTCCATGCCTGTAAAATTTTAAATTGTTACACATATGTATAACAATTCGTTATCTATAGCTAAAAAACTGTAATAATACGACAGGTTCTACAGTATCAAATAGTTCAGAAGTACTGCAGAATTCGTCTTATGGTCTTATTTTGACTGTTCACATGCAAGTATTGAAGTAAGTAAATTGTGTATAGAGAGATGGTACGTCAAAAGTCTCTAGCAGCGTGATGCTCCCATTTTTCCACTGATTTTAGAGATTTAAAACTTTTGCATGATAGATTCAATATTTTACATGTGATTGAATATTTTTGAACTCGTCTTAAAAGTAATCAAAATCTGTATTATTGCAAACACATAATAAATAAGTTTGTTGACTAATTCTTTGGCGCAATTTTATTGCAAAAACTTTGAACAATTCAATTATTAGAAACTGCTTTAAACATATTTTTTTTTGAGTACCCAGCTTTATTTTCCATCCAAAAAAACTCTAACTCAAATATATTATGCAGGCAATCTTTCCCAAAATACAAATTTTGTGTTTCCAATTTTTGTTAAAAAACATTATTTATTTATTTTATTTATTTATTTTATTTATTTATTATTTTTTGTAGGTATTAACGCCATTTTTGTGACATATTAGAATAAAGTAACCGATTATCTGATTGATATCTCCGTACACTTCATCAGCAAAATTTTATTTTGTCTTCACAGAAATTTCAGCTTCTAGACATGCAAGTGTATCCATGATAGATTCAGACAAAAAATCTGCATCACGTTGGTTCGGCAAGTTGAATAGTGGGCCTCCCGCATCAAGCCAAAATTTTCCAGCTAAACTAAAGCTTCCGGAAATGAATGCTAGAAAAAAAATGTAACTATGTTGATGTACAATAGCCATGCCATTTTTACTTAAAACCTTATATCTCAAAATCTTACATATTCCTCGTGATGGCTTTGCTCCTACAACAATATATCTAGCAGTGCAGCCAAATATATCACTGGGCTCAGCTGGTCCCGGAAAATTTGTTAAGAGAAAAGTAGTTGGGGTTTCAGAACTAGGGTGTAGTCGAAACCAGATTGGAAGCATTGCTATTTTATTCAAATAAAGGAAGACAAGAGGTTTCACAGAGTTTCTTAAGCTCTGAAATTCTTTTTCCACTGATTTCAAAGTTTTTACTGGATCCCTTTCATTAATCGTCACTGGAATTCTTACAAGGGACCAATAATTCGTTAAAATGTCCTTATGTCCAGGAAGTGGAAATGTCAGCAAGCAATGAATTGTTTCAGGAACGGATGTCCTAGCTCTCCCCATACACTTCCCGATTGCTTGTCCAAATAAAGTTGTAATCAAGCTAGACATACTAACGCCAAAAGCATTTTTGACCGACTTAAGTCTCGAATCATCTATTGCAGGGGTGCCCTGAGTATTGTAAGTTTCTTCGAAGTCTAGTTTGAGAGTGTTTTTAACAAATTGATTGTGATCGTTTGAAAACACAAACATTTGAAGAAAATAGTATGGTCCTAGCAAAACCAGCGTCACAAACTTGTAACACTCAACATATTTGCTAGCTTGCACTGTGTACCAGAGTCAGTCAAGATCTCTAGAAACTACTTTGAGGAACATTAAATTTCATGAAAAAAAGTCCAAATTCTCTTGATTGTATGTTGTAGAGGAGATCAAGGAGCATCTGCCTAAACATAAATAAAAAATTTGAAACTTTATTTGTCG
>JAQIWN010001694.1:0-19126 GCA_034699025.1 Entomobrya cf. arborea Gr-Col-00668
CCCTTATCACCATAATGTTAAGTGGTCCCTCTGGTATCTTCTCCGTGATATTTTGTTCATCTCTTCCAGTTTTTAGAGTTGGTTTGGTATTTGCAATTTTCAAACGAAAAAGTAAAAATCCGCATGAGAATTTAAAACATTATTCTGTACTCTTTCAAACAAACTTGTACAAGTAAACGACTTGAAAACCTTCATACCAAAATGTTTGCGCATGTCTATAAATATTTCTCGTGTTAAATAAACCACATTTTTTGCTGTGAATAATAACAAGAAAACTGAAGAAATTATTAATTTCAGAGTGTATGGAAATACGTGGGTTTGTTATACTAACATAATATACAATTCATACACACTTACTCAACTCCACATTTACATAATAAAAGTAAAAAACACGAGAGCCACACAAAACCAGACAATATATTATGTAGCTTTTCCATGAATTTTCCATAGGGTACAAAACGTTCTGCTTATGATCACATCTATCTTTGTACATCATCATGATTTTCCTTTCCATCATCAAAGCAGGCCAGTTTAGAGTTCTTTGCATTTTAATTAGTAACAGCAACATTTGAAATTAAAAAGAAGGGTAAAAGCATGTCTATTTAAACGTCTTCACCTAAAAATATTAATTCTAATTTTGCTGGCCTGTTTTTGTCTTGTTCCAGTTTATACGTACATAAGTAGCAGTAGTGCGAAATACAATCACCGGACCTATTGTATACCTTACAACTGGTTTATGTACACTTTTCTAACTTTGCATTATAAAAGAGTGAAGTTGCAAAGTCGGGTGCTCCGCTCATTTTACGAAGAACATTACTACAACTCTCGAACTACTTGTTATTATTAATTTATTTCTTGATTTATCCCGGGGCATCTATACATCTCTAACATCTCTACACAATTCAGAGAGTGAAAAGTGAAAGTTAATGACAAGCAAAGAGAAGGTGGTCTCAATCATCATGCCTTCTTTTGGTACATCCACTAGACCTTTTTTATTACTCTCTTTCTGCGTGTGGGTCTCACTGGTTCTCCTGCTCCACCAGAAAACCGACGATCTCGTGGTTTGTCTGAATGCATATTATAACATTCATTTTCAAGTTAAAAGAAGGGAATAGAACAACACAACCCGACCGAAATTTTAGCTGATAATGTAAATGTATTTATGTATATTACAAAAATACATACACAAATACATGCACAAACACACACACACACATTATATTATTATGTTACAAAAGACATAATGCACTACGCTGGTACTCTGATGATGACGGTGGTGGTGGTAGAAGAGTTGAGTGGAGGAAGTGAACGCATAGGAAAATAAGGCCACAGTATGGGATCCCATCGTCATCATTTCATTTCTCTTGGGGGAAAAGAACAACGACGTTCTTGCGCTTCTCATATTTCCTTGCTGTAGGCAGACAAATTAATTCCACAAAATATTAAGTATTAAAACATGAGCAACGCCAGCAGCATCACCAGTTCTAGTGGAGATGGAAAAAGTAGCAGATAAAGAATAAGAACAACTGCTTGTTGTGTTGATGTAGAACAAGAGAGCAAACATCTCTCACAGAAAGAGAGAGAGAGAGAGCAATTCACAGAACTAAATGGAGAAAACAAGAGGAGAAAATAGAGATATTTAGCAAGTTTGTTCCGTCCTTTTCGCCTTTTCTCTGGTCTGGGCTCGTTTCCTTTGTAAAATCGAATAATAATGCTACTTAAATTGTACCTCTTTCTCATCTTGTATTACATCCATTTTATTCCCGAATTTCCCGTTGTCCTCCCCGTCCCGTTTGCTGGTACACTTTTTACTGCTTCTTATATCCTATTATTGTTGATGGTGAAATGCTTTTGGCTCTTTTGAGATGTTATGCAAAAGAAAATGAGAGAAAGTCATGATACAGCTTTACTTTGTTACCCTCATTCTACTTTTACGTCAAACCTTCATTAGCTTCATCTTCATACAGAATGTTTCTTTGGCTTCTACGGGACGGCTTTTGGTCCTTACTCACAAAACAAAGCACTAGAAATTTATTTATTCATTCGTCTTCCTTCCAAGAAAAACAATAATACATAGGCATACCTAATGCTCTTTATACATTCACATTAATTAATGATCTGCTTGAAACGTTTAGTTTTACTCTCGAAAACTTTGTGGTAGGAACATCGAGTATGCTGAGGAGAATGTTTACAATTGTAATTGAATCAAATTTCTGTATTTATGATTACCTACCATGCCATTACTTTGCTGCAATTATTGTTCCTTTCGCAATTGTCGTGAACTGAGAGAAGATACAGGTATTATTTATTCGTATCCATTTAATGACGCTTGATTGGAAGATTCCAATATATTTTTGCATTTTTCAATGTATTTGGTGCGAGTTCTGTGATATTTCCATTTTTAACTTCCAGGGTACCATTATAAAAGCAACATTGATTTTGGCATTTGGGTACAGCTGGTTAAAATAATGATACTAAAACCATGTTTATTATCGTCGAATGCTTTTATAAAAGATATCGATAAGTACAAATACATATAATGATCTTTCTTTTTACAATTTTTTGTTTAATTTTGCTTATCGATCAAACGATATAGTGAACTTGTTTTGCGTTGATGTATACAAAATTTAATTTACAGTTTACAATCTACGAAAATTATGTACGTTAAGGAGGTATAATTGCATACATTCATGAGATAGTAACTTGAGCTAAAATACTCTCAAGCAATTGTGAAATAGATATGTAATGAGGTACAGGCTATGGAAAGAGTAGATATGCATCTAAAATCACAGAAGCGTACACTGATCGATTCACAGATGAGTTTAAGCCCAAGGTCGGCATTTCTTCCGTGCATAGCACATATTAAAATCAACAGACCGTGTCAAATTACTATAATAAAAACAATCATTCCAGTAGCATAAAATAAAACACATTTTATCATTCAATTTGAATTATGAAAACGATCACATTTTGTATTTTTTTAAGCTTGACATTTTCCAAAAGTTTACTAGCAAACTTTTCTTTCTTTTTCTTCCAGTTAAGCGTGTAGTTTTAATTGAATATCCGTAATTGACGTCTTTTCATAAAAATGCTTTGTAATATCTTCGTTTATTTTTCTTGTTAAAAACGGGGATACTAAATTGCTTGCTGGCTGTTATTATTTATCTGATTTTGTAAAGTACTGATGATAAATCTTTCAACCTGATAAAAAATTTGATAAAAACGATAAAAGTTTTACGCAAAGTACTAAAAAAAGAATTACAAGGAACAATATTACTATTTAATGAGGGCATTAATGCTCACTAAAACAAACCGGTGAATTTCTCAGAGTTTTAATGTTTCAATGTTTTCATCTTAGTTTTCATGCATATGCTTATATTTTAAACATAAGTGCAACATCAAAGATTAACCGCCAGTCAATAAAAAAAACTATTTACATTTTTACAGTCACTCGTAAAAAAGCATGCATTTATCGTTAGCCATTGCAACCGGAATTCCATATTCACTTTTGAAAATATGAGTTCCAAGATCTAGATATTCAACGTTTTAATTTTCAGTTGTAAAGTTGTACAATCCCGTTATATTTGTGCGAAACTGGATATTGACGAAGCACAAAAAAACGCCAATAAAAATAATTGAACCACAAGTCATTTACCAATAAAGGTTGAACGCATTTCCTGGAAATAAACCGAACCAAAAAGAGTGACATTGTTTGTCCAACTCACACGTCAATAAATGATAAGTACTTGATATGTACTTTTACCGTTCTCATCTTCTGTAGCATTCTGTACATTTGTCTCGTTCTTCTAAAAAAAAGGCAAAGACCCCGAATCACTAAAAGAGCACGGGTAACTGAATACTCTGTTTACAATCTCAAATTTCATAGGAATCCACCCATGCAGCCACAAGTTAGAAAGCGTCAAAGATAATATCCAGAGCAAACGGACAAATGTGTATTTTGGTTTCTCTTTTGACTTTCAATCGTGCCTTCCCTCTGTGCTTTCCTCTCTGTCTATCTCTTTTACCAAAATGCATACAAATACATTTTATCCTTTACCTGCTGCTATTACTGTCATTGCCTTCCATTGACAAAGTTTGCATGTAAACAATTTCCCTATATTTTCATAATCTTTGGCCTTTCTCGTCTTCTGGACTACTGGCTTCTTCTTCTGACAAGATACCTCATTGCATCATCATCACAAGGAAAAGTCGAAAAAGCAGTTGATAGATCATTCCAGCAAAGAGAGTAAAAAAAGACGAACGGATGGATGGCGATGATGATGACAAGGATGTTGATAGAAAGTGAAGGGTGAAGAGAATGTATGCACACATGCACATGAATGCATGGCTACTCTAACTTCATTATCATCAAACAACACAGCAGCAACATCGTAGACACAATGCAATAGCATATACAACACTTTTCCCATCACATCATCGCGACTCTTGTTCTTATTCAAGTCATTGATTTTTTTAAACGCAGCAACGGTGGTGGAGAAGGCTCGCTTTACTACATTTATTTGTTAGTGGAGCAGCAACCCTTGTCTCCGCTCCTGACATGATTGACCTAGACATAGTGCGTAAACGTAATAGGGCACACGGAGTGGAAGAAAAGTCATGTGGCAGGCATGACATAACAAAAGGGCACGATAATGTAATACACAACAAAAAAAAATGTAAATTGAGTAAGAATACTTGGCAGAGCGAAAGAAGTGGAGGAGTAAAATTGTGTATTTAGTTATTGTGTCTTTGTGTTTCTTGCATGGTGACAAGCCGATCGTTTATTCGTACATCATTTGTAAATTCATTTTGTACGATTTGTTCATTGTTTTGTCATTTAAACAAAAGTACACTTCTATCACCGAACCGCACCACCACCACTGCCACCATCGATGATGCATTCACTCCTCTCTTGTTTTTGTGGATATTTTAATTTTTATTTTTTATGTGTGTTTGGATGTGTTGCGAGCGAGTTTTTGTATGCATGTAATTTTTTTTACAGTTTCATACGCTCACCAAAAAAAAAGTCAGTTTTCAAGCAATATAATCACAATTTATTGTAATAGTCCCCCTACTCCAAGTTGGTTTACATTTAAAAGAGAATCAAATCAGACGGAAGACGAGACCTTTTATTTCTTCACAACCGATTATTTCTATTTGAAAAGGGGAAACAAAAGACTCAAGTGAAGAGAGAGGATTATTGAAAAATGATGACGGTGGTACTGATGCCTGCCGAGCGGTAGCTACAGTCAAGTAATCAGCAGTTCAGTCTGGCTGTTGAAAGTTTGCGTATAATACGGATATATAGATTTTATTGTTATGCTTTTAAAAACAAATGATATTGATCATGATGCACAATGTACACAAAGTACGCGCACTTGTTTGGTGGAGAAGGCAATATACATTCTATTATTTAAAAATTGAATTCAAGTGTCATAAGAAAAAGAGCTAAAACTATCATGCGTATTTAATAGTAATACGAAATCGCACAAAGCCGAAGAGAAATGCAAGAGAAAGAAGGAAAGAACAACAAGTGGAAATGGTGTTGCATTGAGGTGACGTGGTAAAGAATAGGATTGATATGGAAAATAATTGAACCACTTGTGCAACATTGTTCATTGCTGCCTTTTCCAAGTATATTTGAATGGAAGACAATAAAATGACTGGATAGTAGTATGAAACTGTCCACAATATCTACAACTTATGTTGTGCTGATGCTGCTGTTGGTGTCATGCTAAAAGTCAAGATCCAATTTATCGAATCCGATGATTTTGTCAAACTAATTATTGGATTCAAACCGATCCTACAGCGAGAACAAAAAAAATGTCGGTACAGAAATACTTGTTTACAAATAGTTTTAATGATGTTCAACTACCAAAGTTAAAAATTGTAACGTAATACAATATGTGGTTGTTCACGTAAATAGTATTGGTATCATCTTCTCCTTGTGTTGTTGTATAAATACTGTAATCGGAAAATTATGAAATGCGAGAATGGATATATTTTCATAACGGTGGAATGGAATGGGACGTACAACTGATTTGGCTCAGCAGAGCTCCTGGCTCCCCTTCTGCCTTTTCCTTTTATCATCATTTTTCACGGTACCCACACGGTTTTCTGCTCCTGTCGTTGTTTGTGCCACTGAAATGCTACTTTTACTCCCACTGATCCTCTTCCACCGCCGCACACTGCACTGCCAAACAGATCGCATAAGATTTTTTTGTTACTTTAAACCAGCAGGAGCCGATTAGCGTACATAATACTTTTTCATGTAGTCCATTTCTTATTCTGTCTCTCTTTTTATCTCTTTGATTCTTCTCACTCAACCACGGTTTAACCTGAACCTGATTGTTGGGTTGTTGAGGGAGTGGAAAAAAATAAGAAGAAAAAAAATTCTCTCCGGGTTCCATCCAGAGAACAAAATACTCAGATAAGCATGACAAATTACACCATTTCATCTGCTTCTTGTCACTATTTATTTAACATCACATTTCTTCGTCATGCCTTACAATAAGAGAACAACATGACATGATTTTCTTCGTAATATTATTTCCCTATTGGTAATGATGGTATGGCTGCTGTCATCCTCATCATTTTCATTTTTTCCCAAATATTACCCCATTCGTCCGATTAAATTCTCCTTCTTGTTTGTTTTTCTAAGATAAACTTGATATATTCCTAAACAGATAAAATTATATAACTGCTTTTTTTACCATTTCACTTTCTGATTTTTTAATTCACACGTACACGCTGCAAACAAAAGGGTATTGGGTATGAAAAATGAGTGTATGCGTGAGAGAGACGGAAAACAATAAGATGGGGGAAATTGTTGTTGGATTTCCTATTAGAAAATCATTTTAATTTGTTGGTATTTGCAATCAGTTCTAGTCGAATGGGAATACGTGAAAAAATGTGATGATTGAGTTGAGGTGTTGTTCCCTTCTAATCTGTTCTGTGTATAAATCTCTACAATAATAGCTGAAACGAAATTTTCATCTTTGGGAAATATATAATACAGTGTATCGCTTTGGCGGTGACGGTGATGTTGATGATGACAGGTACACACAGGATACATGGACCAGTGTCCCTTGTGTATTTTATTTTTTAATATGTACATGATTCGAAAAATAGGATATTTTAATGTTGTCTGAAAGGATGAGTAAAAGGATGGATGTGTGGTGATCATCATGAGTGAGGCAAAAGGGTTTTTTATACACTGCCTTTTTCCTTTCTACTCGGCTGCTGTTGTCGTTGTGGATTTGTGGATAAGAGATTGATTGCTAATTTGGTAGAATCGACTATCAATTCTGACCATGGCTGATTCTTTGATGATACTCATCACATCACTTATATTATTATTTTTATCGACAACCACACGGCGTCGAATGGAAAATAATAAAATAAAATAAAAAAAGAATAATTTCTTTTGTCGAAGTTGAAGACTGACTGATGCTATTGAAGAGACGACGAAGAGTCGGAGTACGTGATTGCCCATTCGATATCTTCACCAGCTTGTTTTTTTATTACAAGAAAGTGTTACTGCTACCGTAATGCTATTCAAGTGACTGTAGTGGGCAAATGGTGGACAAATAGTAGCAAGAAAGAACCACCGTTGAAAAGGAAATGACTGAACCTTTAATTGAATCCGATTGAGGACTAGGCAATGATAGTAAATGAGGTAGATTGAACACATAAAACAAGATCAATAACAATACTAAACTTTTTTCACAAGAACAAAGTGTTTTTTTTTCTGAAGCGTAATAAATAATCATTTTATTCCTTCATCGTCGTCGTCACTCTGCTCGCTCTACTGCCGCCATTCCTGTTAAATTGCTAGTTTTTCCTTTTTATTTGTCTCTTCGTGCTTTCAAATGTATTACCTACATTTTTTGTTTTGGCGTCACTTGTCTTCTCGCCAGTCAGACGTTTGTCGTCTATAATTTGTATTTTTTTGTATTTAAAATTAGGTATTTTATTAAATCTTTTCATTTCAATGCGTAACGTAAGCACGTAAAGTTTAAACGTTTTATCTTTGCTTATTTTAATCATCATCATCAATTTTAGAGACTCGAAAGCGAAATGCTAGGTGACTTGATGGGAAAAAGCGATCATTAGTTGTATTTAAATACATCTGCGTATAAATACGTGTAATATAAATATATATGTATTCTTGTATTTCATATAACTGAATTTTTCGTCACTTCGGAAAACAACGAATAATTCTTACGCCACAAAGTTTGTGGTGGAAATCTCTTAGAAGATACTCACAAAATTTACTAATAAAGTATGTGAACGTTGCTTCGATTTTGAGTAATAAGTAACCATTCGCATTCATTGTCGTCAGAACTATGAAACTCCTTTGCAAACCATAAAATAAAATGCAGACTAGATTATAGTGCTTGTATATAAAAAACTGTAGGCATTCAACAGCATAAGGATTGAATTATAAAAACAAGTCAAGTAGAAATTTGCATGTCATCAATAATCTATTGTTCACATCATCCTTCTCAGTGTTTTCTCACCCACATTCACACAATCGTAGTTGTAAAGACCCCAGCAACAACCGCACCACCAGTTAACACTCAGTTGCATTACATTACAAGAGAATGATGGAAAATAAATTTTGCGGTGTAATTGTGAAGTTATAAAATAGATTTATTTGTCGAATAACGACCAAAATAGTGTGATATGATGTTGAAGATATAATGATGAATCATGACGTTTGCCGAAAAAAGATGATAAAAGTGATTACTAATACGCAACGATGATGACGTGGTGACGATGGAAAATATTTCTGTTTTCAAGTTTGATTTCTATCGAAATCCCTATGTGATTAAAGGCTAAGAAGAACGAGTACATCTGGATAAATGTTGTGAATGTGTTGGTGGTAGTGATATATTAACAAAACTCTAATATACGCACATAGACCGGTTTTCTTGGGTAAAACAGCTTGAATGAAACCATATTGCCCCGGGTTAAACGATCTCGTCAGAATATTCATGATTTTTTTTAAATTCTCTAAAAGCATCTTTGTTGTTATGATAATTGAATAGTTTTTCTTTGGCAAAAAGTAAAACGCTTAAAATGTCGCCATGATGGTAATACGAGCTTCTAAGACATTTGCATATAAAAACATAACGTTGGTATATAGTGTAATGTGATGGGCAATGGGTTTAGCTGAAAATTTGAGACACACCATCAACAATAAAATGCCGCTTGTACCACCACCACCACCATCTCTGCCACACGACGGCTAAATAAAAGAAGATGGACACACAAAGCGCGAGAGAGCCGTTAACTCAATTAAGAAAGGACAATAAATAGTAGGTGTGAACATGATGTAGGGGACAGCCACCACTATACTATGATCATCATCATTATCTCCCCTTTTTTCTCGTCTTCGACTCTCTTTCATTCTACTCATATTATTATTTTTTTATTTCCATCACATCACATACAAAAGTAACGGAAAAGTTATATGATGGTGTCATGTTACTGCCAAGCTCAAGTTATGATAAATCGTCCTTTGCACAAGCAGTCCCATCAACTTGTATAAGTTTGCTATTTTATCAAAGAATTGAATTAATGGAATGGAGATGAAAGCCAGAGAAAAAAGCAAGTTGGCCGAGCGAGGAGAAGTTTAGTGGGCTGCTTTACCTCGCCCATCTGGTCCTACTTAGGTTTTTTAGGTTATATAGCAATCGGAGTGCGACAAAAACACAACAGAAACGAATTATTATTGTAAGTTCTTTTTTTTTACTCAGTGATTGTCGTTTAGGCTACATAGCCATTAGCCGTAATACATATCTCAGATTGATAAACTCACAGTCCAAATATTTTCTCTTGACTTTACCTTTCTCTCCATTCGTTCAAATGAAGCAATGATGGTGATAAGAACAGTAATAATATTTTCATACGATACATGTCTTTAAACATGGCACATATACGATTTTTGTGTAACATCAGCTCTATAGCTGCTTCTTCCACTGTACCAATTATTATAAAGATGCTGACCTCGTGGTGAGTCGTGCATCAGTGTGGATCGTTCTCCAAGAAAATAAAAAAAGATGATGCATCGCATCAGTTAAAATTTTTATTTCAGCTTTCGAGTCACATCAACAAAGTCATTTTCATCTTCCTATTTCAAGCGAACCCATTATTTCAACATTTTTCTCTGTGTGGGTAGCGACGTCGAAATACAAACATTTATTGGTAAATGACCGCTCCTTCCTGGGTTTTTTCCTTGCCCTTGGTTTGTTTTCTATTGGAATAGAAAGTGAAATAAAATGTAATCCGATGATGGCTTCTCTCGCTCTCTTTGACTAAAGGTTGTTTATATAACTTCTCAGACACCCAAAAAGACATCTATATTATAACCATGCTCCCATTTCTTCTTTTCTAAACCCTTTCCCTCTTCTCAGAAAAAGATTTTACTGTGCACCTCTACTAACCACCTTAACAAAACAGTTTGGTTTGAGTAGGGGGCAATAATATCAAAATAAAATGTTGCGATAGAAAAGGAAATGAGAGTTGTGCCAAGCTTTCTCTACCCTTTCTTTTTCATACTTTTCTTCTGGAAAAAACTGAAAAAAACAAGCTGCATATATGTTTTAAGCCTTTCTTTTTGAGTCAGCGTTGGTAAAATACATTGTAAAATATTAGGACAAGATATATACTCACGGAAGATGTTGCATCATCACGTCACTTTATGAAAAATTGTACTGACAAAATGTGTAAATAATCTGTAATGTCAATGATATTTATATAAAATTGTACATATGACAGGAACAAAATGGTATTGCATTTTTCCCCTGTAAAAATCCCATAAAATGTGAAATGGACACGTGGAAAAAGTAAGCTTTCATCCGTATCATCTTCTCTGGCTCTGTATGGCAGTAGCATATTTTTGTTATCAATCTCAAATCACCCACCCACCCATCAAACAAAAGGAAAGTAAAGTTGATTGAGTGAATTGTGTTTCGTTTTGTATGATAAACAATTCAAGTGGAGAATGTTGTGAAATCATTTCCAAGTTCCATTCCATCCACTATACTTCTTTCGGCTTATCCTTATTTCAGCTCAGCTCAGTACTGAGCAGTTTATTTGACCATTATCTTTCTGCTTACGTTTTTAGAAAGCAGATACTACTTTTGTGAGTCTGCACTTTTATCTCTTGCTGTCTGCTTTGCTTGAATATGTGTTAAAATATACAACCAGGTCATATTCCAACGAAAAACCAAATATATTCAACGAAATTGAAGTGGAATATGTAAAATATGTGTGGAGTAACCAACTTACTTTGCGTATAATTTTTGCGACCAAATACAAGATATACATAAATGTAAATATGTGTATCATGGTTTGGATAACACTATCAAGTTACTCTCGAAAAAAAGTGAATGAAAGCTGATAAATGACTGCCGGTCGCTCAGCCACTCTCTTTCTCTTCGTTTGTTGGTTTTTTAACAGTTCAGCAAGAGCAGTAGAAGAATAACAGCCCTTCTTCTCTCTCTCTCTCTATTTTCATTCCTTGTTCCGTATGGAAATCAGCTTTATTTAGACTGATAAAATGATGTTTTCCGAGGGATAAAGTGAAATAGGATAAAGTGACCTAGCACAAAAAATATAATAAAATATCTAGCTAGTAGACAGGAGTCCGGCGACTGGTGTTGATACTACTTGAAATGTTTTCCCATGGACTTCCTTTTCGTTTCCATTATTCTGCACCGCCACCACCACCACTGACTATTGACGAAGAAGACGAGTTATAAGTGTATATTTCTAAACACATAATATACTCAGTCAGTCAATGTTCATCTCTCTCTCTTTCTCTGAGCATACACAAAATAAGTAGAGTATATTTTTAATATAATCTGAAAAAAATATAATAATATTACGATATAGGAAGTCGGGCAGATGAAAAATGGATTCTCAGGGAGTTGACACAAGCCAAATTGTTTTGCATTCCATTTATGATTTGAGTCAACTTGCTGTTTTTATGCGTGTACCATAATAATAACAGGATGAATTGAAGAGAGAGAGAGAGAGAGAGTGAAAGAGAGTCCCCTTCAAAATCGAAAGTGTGTGTGCCCCAAGCATGCAAACAACACCACACACCGTCGTCATCGTCCAAGCGCAAGCACTACTTCTACATTTGCTACATGAGTTTAAAAAAAATATGTAGAGTTGTTGTTGCTCCAGTAGTTTATAGGGTAGACTGTATACATGATTTGAAAATTCAACGAAGCGTGGATATTTTAAATCGGAAAACTTATTGGTTTCTTTTTCCATGTAATCCAAGTCACAAGCATTAGAAATGAAACATGATTTTTTCTCTCTCCTGTACCAGAGAAAAAAAATCCAAATAAAAACTATACTTGTTTCACTACCTCCTCCTCCACCACCACCACAACAGTTTAATTTATTATTATCCTTACATTGTTTTTTCTATAAATATGCCTAAAAACATTTAATAGATAAACATGAGCAAAATTTGATTAATAAGTTTAGTGCAAAGTTTAAAAAATACACACATATGACAGAGTATTTCCCTGTCTATGTGTTTGTGAAATATGGCGTCATAATTCTTTGATGTAATTCTTCTCTTGAAAAATTGCAACATCATTTTCACAAAATAAACCAATGTAATTCTCATTCTTAATGTTATAGAGGTACATGAATAGTAAAAAAGAAAGAAGGATTGACAGCAAACATGGAATAGTGTATATATTTTTTGACTGAGTTGTGAGTAGAGAGAAAGTACGACAGCACCGGTATGTCATCCACTTGATGCAATAATTACTACGTACATCATGACAAAATAAATGGTGTCCTCTATCAAAGACCATAAGTTGCACCGGGCCATATTAATGAAAACTTTATGCATCACTAAAAGTTATATGAACTCACATTTTTTATTACAACAGCAATATAAAAGCTCCTACTCTGCAATTCCTTTTGGTCGGCATGATAATAATGATAATGGTTAAAACGATTTTGAGAGAAGTACATGACATGTTTTTTCTTTGCTTTTAGTTGAACATTTGATTTTTTCGAAGCAGTAATCAAGAGTACAACAACACACTTTAAAGTGAATACTATAATATTATACTTTAAATTTTTTAAGGATATGATTTCTTTTTAAATGGCCAGAGCATCAAATTATAAATTGTTAAGTGCCTCAGTCAGTGCCAGTCAAAGAGATTCAGGTTACTTAAATCTAAGGCAAAACCATTCATTTAATGCCAAATATATTATTTTGGCGAATATGCATGTGATCATTATGATTACACATGTATTTGCTATACATAAACATATTATGCAGTGTTATTGACGACTATGATTTTTAGGTATATAATGTGTTATGATTATTATTATGGTACTTTTTTGGGTTTTTATTCTTCTTCTGCGTGTATTTATTATTATTATTTCGGTTTGCCTAGACACATTTTATAATATGGCATTTTTGACTTGCCATCATGTCATGCATGATTCACTTGCCTGCCTCAAGCACCGCAAACGAGTGTTCATAGAAGCGTTTGTTAATAGTCTGTTCAAAGTTGCAGTAGTGGTGGTGGTGGATGTTTCCTAGTAAAAATTTATATGTATATTTTGGTGATGATACTGGTACTTCACCGTCATGATGATCCTCCCCAGCATACTAACCATATCAAACACCACCACGAGGCTTACCCTTTCCATGAATGATTTTTATGAGGATGATGAACAATTCTACCAACATATTTATTACTGCAAATAGCAATGTAACTTGCATTTATATGAAAACAAAAGCATAATCATCAACGCGGTCAAAATACAATGCAAAATATGATTTTTTGGGATGGTGTTTTTTCTGTTTTCAAAGAAATGCTCAAATTTATAAGTATTCAAGTCTAATAAAGTGTATTATTTTAAACATCGTCCTCTTTTCATTTAAGAATAAATTCAAGTTATGATATTATACTTTTTTCTGAGATAATGGATTCGTTGGGATACGGATGTAAATAAATGTACATAAAAAACATTCATTCGTACGTAAATATTATATGTTGTGGTGGACGATATGATGATGATGAGACGACTTGGAAAGAAAAAATGAACAAAAAGCAACAAAACAATTGTGAATTAATCTTAATAATAGTAATCATTGTTTTATGGTATGTGTAAGGGCACATATTATGTGCAACATGACACACAAGAATCAAAATTTTCTGTGATATGGATGGTGGTTGTAGTGAGCATTGAGTATATTCATTCTTATATAGTTTGTATGTACCAGGGTGATAATTTTTTTATAACATGACAGCAAAGAAGACTCGATTAAAGAATCATTTAGTCTTAAAAGTTTGTTATTAGTAGCAGTACATTTACATATTCTACGTATTTATGTTTACGTACATAAAATTACTTACGAAGGTCTATTTTCTATCCGTGTCTGCATTCAAGAGTTTTTGTTCGTGTGTGCAATAATTTTGTCGTACCATTTCAGGTAAAAGCCTAATTTTAATGATTGTTCTCTACTTTGCGATTATAATGTGAGTATGTTTTGATACATACCTATTTTTCTTGGTTCTTCACGTTCTCCTTAATAGTTTACAATAGGCAGTCAGTCGCACTGCCACAAGCACTGAAAGTAATAATAAGGATGAATGATTATGGGCTAATCTTGTAAATGATACGTACGTCTTGTCGTGTAAATAAATTTACTTTTGATGATTGGAACAAGTATTTCATTCTGTGTGTTTGCGTCAGAAAACAATTTTTACATATATTTTTTATGCAAAAAAAATCAACAATGATTTGACAAGTTTGAAGGACAGTACGTCTTAGACTAGACGATGAAACTTTTTCTTTGTTTTGGGTAAAAAAAATACTTGAATAACAGACCTCACAAATAATTATAATGTTTACGTTTTCATTCCTTAATTAAGTTAAATGCAATTTATTGAATAAATCAATGTACATCTGAAGTTGAAATCTGTCAAATGAAAACCAATACATTTATCATTATTACGCCTCACCACTACCAATACCAGTACACCATCTCATATCAACTGGAAGTATTTTTACCTGACTGTCAACCACTATATACTACACTTGTATACTACTTGCCACACAGAAATGGATGTATCTATTTAAGTATATTAGTTATGCATAAACATAGTACAACATATTTGAGATTTGATTTACTGCCGTTTGCGTGAATATGTTTATAGAGCCTGTCAAAATGGCCGGTAACTTGAGAGAACAGGATGGTAGGAATATGGAATGGATGAAGGTAGACCGCCATGCAACAAAACGCCTAACCACAAGTAAAACTTGTGTCCCACAACAGCAAGCCACAAAAGGGTTTTAATATGCATCCCATCATATTCATCATGCAACAAGAGGAAAACAAATACGTTAGATAATAATAATAATAGCATAGAACAAGTTATGGCATAAATTTATATTCGTGTTCTATACTAAATCTCGCTCAAACAACATTCAGCATAATAGTCTCTATAATCATTGCCCAAATTTTCCAAAACTCATTTTTACCTCAATGTAATCGTTTGTTGAGGCCCTCACTTTTTCCATTGGCTTTTGTACAATATGATTTAAACTTGTAACAATACACATTTAAATCTTTACTGTAATACAAAGCGGTTAAAGTGGATTTATAAATTTGTTTATTGCAAGAAAATCATTGAAAAGATCATTGCCATAAAAGATTGTGTGTTTGGATGAAACGGGGAGAGAGGGGATGACGAATGCACTGCTCTTGTGGCATTACAGGTTCTAGAATAGCCCCACTACTCACCTTTTCCATCAGAAATATTCAATTCAATATATCCAATGTCAAATACTGCAAAGCACAAAACAAAGTGTGCTGACTGATTTCCCCTTTTTTACCATTGCTCTGTCTGACATCATATCACATCACAATTGTATATATCGCACATTACTATTGTCGTGATCATGCAAAGTGGTTAATGTCTCCACAGGTGTTGCTCAAAGCTGAAACAGCTTCTTCTTATGTTCCTTCAATCCAATGATTCAGACAGAATACACCAACAATAAGTTAAATAATATGTATAACATTTTGTCGAGGGGCACGGCACGACTCATCCCTACCATCCAATCATTCTCCTTCTCTTCCTATTTCAATATTTTTCTTTTACTGTTTCATCTCTTCATACTCGTTCGTATGAAAAGAAAAATCCTATCCAGTGGCCACTGGCGAAGGTGGACAACACAACACAAGAAAAGGCAGACATCGGTGATTATTTGGTGTGGTTCTGGTGGTGTTACATGGGAAATTGTCGCCTTTGGCGAATTATTTTCATACATACAAAGGTAAAACAATTTAAGCTCATATCAACTCTCTCACATCATCATTCTCACATTTCAGCAGACTTCACATTGCTTTTTATACGCCACAAACAAAACAAAAAAGGTCCTGTTGATGTCCGAATATATTCATGATTCCTCCCTAAGCGCAAAAATACATTGTATCAAATCTTACCCTCTTGTCTTCTCTACATGCAAAGCAATCGTATAAATATAAAAAATAGCCAACGTATATCACAATCACATTATCATAATCCCACGTACATATTGCATCCAAGATTCAAACCTTTTGTATCTCTCTTCATCCATCCATCACAAACCGCAGTAAATCCTTTGCAGTCACCATTGATTCACTATCTTAAATCTTATCCACATTTGAATTCAATAGCCAACAAGCAATTCGCTTTTACAATTGATGGTGGTGGTTGGTGAAATGCTTTGTAATACCATTCAAATTATTATCTTCATCATCATTTCTATCTTCTCTGCCTCTCTCTCTCATAGACATTTTACATCAAATAGTTATTCAAATCTAAGCATTTTTTCTTGTTGGCCACTATTACTGTAATTTTTTTTTCTCTGGGATTTATGTATGCATTAAAAAGAATAAATGTAATGATTTAATGGATCTTTACAATAGAGAACCACAATACAACTCATCCTCTTCAACGGTGGTCAAAACATTACTTTTGTATGAAAATTTAGAATGTTGAATAGCTACACATAAAAAAATTCTTCTACTGATTTTTGTAGCACCGGTGACCGGTGATGATGATGACGATGATAATCAGATGGCTTGTAAGATAGTCTTGTCCGAATCAACATGATTTCAGTAATAATATCTCTGAGACGTTTTAGTTGTCGTCCATTCCACTCTGAATGGCGATGACCTTGAATTGGTATTTGAAAAGAAAACAATACAATAAATGTGCATGCTAAAAAGGCAATTTACAATAATAGCTATGTGGTGTGCATGTGTCTAGATCATGTGCTTGCATTACGTAAGTAAATCATACTGGTCAAGTATTTTTATGTCTTGGAATGGTGCACTACAGTTTTTTATATATACTAACTTGGATTGGAGTTGACTATTAATACTTGCACATTACATGGTAACCATACTTGGAATATTAAATTGTGTTTGTCTGAAGGAATCAGACTAACAAAAAAATATTATTACAGGTTATAAAAATTGGTTATTCTTATGTAAAATGCACAAAACAAAATCGATTTTAAATTGATACTTTGCAATGATTGGAAAAACGAAATAGGATACTAAAGAAATTACATCGCTTTAAAATTATTTAAATCACTATTTCCATAAACCATGAGTATATTCCTAAAAAAATTAAATTATTTGTGTTCGTATTTGAAAGAGAGAGAAAAAAATATTGCAGTGAAAACCAATCTAAATGGCAAAATTAAATGTTCATTTTCCTCTAGCATTATGTGATATTTATGGCGCATTGTACAGAGCACACACGTATATTTATCATATTACACTGATTATAATGGTTGCACAGTAGTTACTAAGTTAACAGCTTGTTATTTTGAATGTTACTACATCAGTATTACAACACGAGAATTTACAAAAAAAAAACAATTTCCGACTGCATCTTTCTTTTAAAAAGTTAAATTCATCTTTAGAAAAAAAGGAAGGAGAAGCCAAAGAAAAAAAAGGAGTAGTGGTATCGGTGGTGGTGGTATGTATTATCATCATAAAGCAATAATTGGAATGAGGGACACTCATTTAGTGGGTGGATGCAAAGTGTCACTGGCTGATTTGTGGGTGATTGGTCTAGTGGTAAATAAAAGAAAAAGGGGGTGTATAAACACGTAAATTAGTTTCTGGGATTACAGTTGTACAGACACACACACAACTTGCACAACATATATTATTATTTCCATTCTTACTTTAATTCACCTGCCTGTGCGCAATTGTTACTTTTAGGGCAGTTTTCTCTGATGGGATAATAATGGACGGACGAAAAGAAGAATTATAAGAGAAAGAGAGAGAGAAAAAAAGATACGATTCCATTGTATTTCAACCACCTAAAAAGATCTTGTTTGATGCTCATTTGCTGTCTAGGTTATTATCTATTAGTGTAAAAAGGAAAGAGAAGGGTACACGGGCTAAAGTGGATCTCTATCTTTGAAACGAAAGCTGTTTTTTGGTGTGTGTGTATGGTTCTATTGTATTATTGCTCAGTTATTGTTGTGATTACTGGTGTTGAACAAGAACAATGGGCACACGAGAAGTGGTGGTCGACACATCATATTATCAACATGGGCATTCTTCTTCCTCTTCTTCTGCACTTATCTCTCTCTCAACTTGAAATCCATGGTTTTACATTTAAGCAAAAGAAAAAAATATATAAAAGGCTTTAAGGTTAGAGTTAGAATTGAGGGAGAGATGCAGAAGAAGTGGATTTTTTTCAGTTGACTTTGTTAAACTTCTTACTTAACTTTTGAGTGGAGTGGGAATGAAAAGGAGGCAGGCTAGCCGTTTTGTGAAACATATCATCAAGGTAGTGAAAAAATTTCAGCTCTTCATGAATGATTACAGTAATTTTCGATTAGACTCGAAGAATGGATCTGCCCGTTTGTACCTGCCCTTCATTTAAAGGCGGATCAAACAGAAAAAAATAATCATAATAATACAGTCCGAGAGTAACTCAAAAGAAAAATAGGAAAAATTTGAGAGAAAAAAAATTAACCCAATCAGTATTATCCCTATACTCATTTGTTTATTCTTAATAATAATAACAATCATAGTAATAATGTTAAATGGTTG